>PVLC010001776.1:47500-132226 GCA_004027655.1 Graphiurus murinus | reverse complement strand
TTTTTTTTTTTTTTTTTTTTTTTTTTTTTTTTTTTTTTTTTTTTTTTTTTTTTTTTTTTTCTTATTTTGAAACAGGGTCTCACTAAGTTGCTGAGACTGGCCCTGAAGCTGTGATCCTCCTTTCTCAGCCTTTCAAGTACTAGGATTACAGTTATGCACTGCCACACCTGACTTAAACACATATTTGTAATAAAAACTTTCACCTTACTAGAAATAGGAAAAAGCTTTCTGAAGTTGATGATGAGCCCGTAAATAAAGAAAATAACTTGCAACTAGCATATTTAATGGTGAAAGACAGAATCCTTTCCCCGTTAAATTAAGAATGAAAATAACCATTCATACAACTTCTATTTTCCTTTATAAGGATCTTTACCTCTGTAATAAGACAAGGGAAAGAAATAAAAGCATGTAGATTGGAAAGGAAGTAAAGAAATAAAACACTTACTAACTGAAAACAGGTTCTTCTATGTAGAAAATCCTGAGAAAACTATCACAAAACTACAGCACTAAAGTTAAAAAATGAGTTTGTTAGGATACAGGATAGAAGATCATATACAAAAATGTATAATGTGTATTTAAAACACAACGCTAGAGCCGGCTATGGTGGCCCACGTTTGTAATCCCAGTACTTGGGAGGCTGAGACTGGAGGATCTGGGTTCACAGCCAGCCTCAGCTACTTAGGCCCTCTGCAACTTAGTGAGAACCAGTTTCAAAATAAAGAATAATAATAATTAAAAAAATACAATGCTATTAAGAAAAACAATCTAAGAGAAAAAAATGGCAAAAGGTTTAATTAACACAATGATAAAAAAAGGATATGTTGGTAAACAAGCCCATGAAAAGATGTTTAACATACTTAGCCAATAGTCAGGGAAATGCAAATGTAAACCACTGAGAGAGAGAGAGAGAGAGAGAGAGAACCATGCACTCCTGCTAGAAGGGTGAAAATGGGAATCATTGGCAACACCAAGTATTGGTTAGGGTTCAGAGAAGCTGCCAGACTCCCATAATGCTCAGGGGAATGCAAAATGGTTTAATTACTTTGGAAAGCTGTTGGACAGTTTCTTATAAAAATCAAGCACATACTTAGCATTTGACTGAGAAATTCTACTTTAGGTATTTAGTTACCCGAGAGAAAAGAAAACATGCCCAAAGACATGTATAAAAATATTCATAACAAATTTATTTATAATAGCAAAAAACTGAAAGTAACTTGAATTGCTATATCTATATAAAGAGTATAGTCATCGATAAAATGGAGGGAACTTAATTGTGGTAGCAGTGACACAACTGCATACATTTGTCAAAACTCATCAAATAATACATACAAAATTGATGATCCTGAAAGATGACTAGGCTCGGAATACCATCACCTTTTACAGTTAAGGAGACGATTCACATGTATTATGGGATTTGTCCACAGTTACAAAGTAATTTAGAAAAGCCCAAACAGGGATCCCATTATTCTATGATGATAATGACAATAATGATGTGTGTATGTGTGTGTGTGAATAATCTGTACACATAATGGATTGTTAAGGGGTTACTGAGTTCCATCTATTATAAAATTAAATCAGCATTCACTTACCTTTTGTAAAGGTTAAGTGTTTTTTTTTTTAAAACAATAGGCAAGAAGTACTTACCAAAGACCCTTTTTTTGTCCCTTAATACTTATTTTCTATAGATACCCTTCTTACCCATGTAGAAATGCATAGGCATAAATACAATACCCATAACCATGCAGTCCTCAAAAGAATAATTTATTAGCTAGATATGAGAATTGATTGGTAGATAGAACAGGGGGATAAGTAGGTATCTATAGAATAATAATAATGAATGAATAATCAAAGAAAGAATCCAGAGGCACATGAAAGATTGAGGGTGGCAATGTGACCAAGAGAACCCTGAATCTCTGTGATCCTTAATTGTCTATTATTTTGTCATTTGATTGAGTTAAATTTTCAGCCTCAAAGCCTTTTAATTATTAACTTTGGGAGCAACATTTGCATTTACAGATATTAATAAATTCCTTATGCTAATTATCCAAAAATTAACACAGATTAAAAATACAAACATTAACTCTCTATGACCAAAACAATTAGTAGAGTTCAGGAAAAGAACACACTTTAAAAGCATTAGCTTAGCAGACAAAAGCATGTCTGCATTTGCAGATTTACAAGCAGCATTCAGCATGGATTAAAATGTAGGCAAAATGTGCATACACTAAGAATGTGACAAATTTTTATGCAAATATAATTTTATTCTAGATAGGCAACAATTCTTTCTGAAAATGAAATGACTTTGAAAATTCAGCAAAGGAGCTAGTAATGACTACAGTTTCTCATATTTCTTTTAAGAAATTAAATTAAACCATTTTTCATTTTTGATGGGCTTCAAAAAACAGTGAAATACCCTGAAAACAAGAGTATTTTTGGTTTTTGAGACAGTAAGGAAGGTCCCTCTCATTTTCCACAAAGATTCATTCCCCAAGCTAGGCTTTGTCATCATGGAATATACGTGTGTTTTTATGGCTGTTATAAACCCATGAATTCTAAGCTTATGACAGAGAGTTTAAACTGCCTTTAACGATGGTGGCATGAACAGTAACTTGAGATAGTATATGCCATGCTGCACAAAATAGATCATAATATTGCCAAGGCGGATATTAGAGCTGAAACCTCCACATATGTAAATATTAATGAAAATGCTGGGCTGCAGAACAAAGCATAGTGGTTGCTGAAAAAATCAACTTAGGAACAATCTTATGATCTTTAGGTACAAATTATCACAGTCCAACTGAACTGCTTCAAATCCTTATAATATTTCGGTAGGAAATGTGCAGGAGGAGAAAAGGGAGGTTGAGGTAAGAAACAGCGGCCACCTCCTTGTCTTGATAGCAGGTCATCTGCAGCATCGCGCTGGTCCTGGTATCTTTCCTTTTATTGAAGTAATTCTGGCGATCACCTTGTAAGACATATTTATGAAATCCTAATTGAAACATACAAGTGATATTCCTGGAGGAAATTTTAAAAACCAGGTTTGGGGAGGCAGGGGTGGAGGAAGGATGGGCAAAGGGAAGAGCGAGGAGCAGATGGCAGGGGGAGAACTTCAAGATTTCCTACCTCATGTGGCGGCTGTCTTGCTCCATTACTTCCCATGATGAGCAAGAATGTTTTAGGGGCTGTTTTTTTCTGTAGCAGGTCAATGTTCTCTGTAAAGAGAAGCAACAGGAAGAGGGCAATGGTTTTGTGGTGTGAAGGAAAAATACGGACGCCCGTTAGAGAGAAAGGCACTGAAAATAATGTTCCTCAGGATCTCTTCCCTCCTGTAGCTTTTTTTGTGCTTGGAAAACATTATTTCAAGGACAAATAGTTGTCTTTTCATGGCATGCAACTAGAGCAGCATGGTATTTGGAGTGGAGGGATGGAGAGAGATTTCATTTATTTTACTCTTGTGGACATAAAAAGTACACATTTGGCACTATAAACAATTACTAGTGGCTTATCATTTTATACAGGACAAGATATTTGTAATATTTACTTACAAGGCTTACAGAAAAAGCTACTGAAGAAAAATCAGTGAGAAGTTAGGGCATATTAAAAAGCAAGGTAGAAATCCAAGCTCAGGGAAGATTCAATGCCAGTGAAATAAACTTGGGCAGTAAACAGAAGGAGAGAAGAAGCAGAAACACTGAAAAGAGGAAAAAGTTGATTTACCTGTTGCCCTAAGGGTATTTCACCAAGATGGCATCTGGAAGAGCCAAGGATTATTGACAGGCTTCAACTTGAGAGAACCCGCTAGGGTAGTCACAGCATTTGTTCTCACATTGCAGACTTTCTTTAAGGATTTCAAACACTTCGTGTATATATACTGAAAGGTAAGAGGATCCTGAAAATAGTAGCTGCTAGACATTTGAACAAGTCACCAAGAGAGCTCGCAGCATCTGTTTCAGCGGCTTTAAAATAGGGTGGCTTCTTATTTATCTTGAATTGTTAGAGGCCATTGGTTTTCAAGTTTTAGCTTACATCAGAATCCCCTGGAGAGCTTGCTGAAGCATGGATTTCTGGGTCTACCCTAGAGTTTCTGATTCAATAGATCTGGTCATGGGGTTGACTGCAGAGTTTGTATTTCTAACAAATTCTGAATGCGGCTGATGTTGTAGATCCAGGGACTATACCTAGAGAATTACTGACTGAGGTGCACCTCTGTCTAATAATGGTAAGAACCAACATAGCTTGAGGTCCTACTCTGTGCAGGCCATGTATATCCTCTTAGTTGGTACCAGCTTCATCCCCATTGTTCCAAAACTGAAAACAGAGATGATAAACTATTACTCAAGTCACTCGGAAAGCAAGGGGCAGCACTAGTATTCAAATGTGTGTTGCAGGAATTTGAATCCTTCAGTCTAAATTACCACATGATGCTGATTGGGGGTGAGTATGTGCATGTTTGTAAAAACTTGTAAACTCAAGACTGTAAACAACATGAAATGCAAGAAGTACAAACACAGAAATTAAAGAAAGTAAATGGTTTTCCTGAGGTATCATAATTTTTAGGTCACATAACTACTGTGGAAGGCCATACCTCTACTCTGGTATTAGTTATGAACAGTACTGCTGTTGAGCAAAAATCAGTTGTCAATCACTATTGGCACCATCAAAAATAAAAAGTCACTGATACAGAATTATGTTTGAGTGATGAAGGTTTCATAAAGGATGGAGGGAAGCGCTCATCAATCATGCCCCTGCCCTTACCCCATTGATCTCTCGGTCCTACTTACTCTTCTCTCCTAAATTATTCCTCTCTTCTTTCCTCAAAAATGCATTTCCCCCTTTTAATATGCAGAGTTTCTTTCTCTACTAAAAACTGGACATACCCACATACCCTCTAAATGTGTGTGTGTGTGTGTGTGTGTGTGTGTGTACCATAGGGAACTGAAACCAGGGGCATCCTCTATCTGAGCTATACCCAAAGCCTTTTTTAAAAATTTTAAACGGTCTCACTAGGTTGCTAAGAATCTTGCTTCATTGCTGAGGTTGCCCTTGAACCTGCAATCATCCTATCTCAGTGTCCCAAGTACTGGGGTTATAGGCCCGCACCACCATGCCTGGCAGGACATTTGCATTCATTTCTTGCTAGGATTGTGAAAATATTTTCTCTTCCATAATTATCTCTGACAAAGGAATTTTCATATCAGCTGCTTGAAATGAAATGGTCTCTATATCATTCATAGAGAGCTTTAAAAAATTAAGTAATTTCAAATGGAAGATTTAAGCATTGTAAATCTGTACTATCTACATGAGCTATTGAGTACTAAAAAAATCATTCATATTCTGATCTGCTGAAATTGTAAAGTACATACTGGATTTTGAAGACACAGTATGACAAAAACAATATAAAGTCACTAAACAGTCTTTTCATTGAATACATATTGAAACAATGACATTTTGGATATATTGGGTAAATAGTATATATTATTGAATATATTATTGAAATAAATTTCACCTGTTTCTACTATAATTACTGCACCTACCAGTAAATTTTTAATTACATATGTGCTAGCATCGTATTTAGACTGGACTACACAATCATAGGTCCTAAAGAGAACTAAGCAAACTGAGAACAGAAGGATATGTAAGACTGGCTTTTCTGAAAATCAGTAGATTGGAAAGTTGTTCTTTACCTGCAGAAGAGGCAGAGAAGATCTGCTATCTATTTGTCTCCACATGACAACTGTCAAAATCTTTGGTATTAAAGGGCTTCATCTATTGCTAGACCAGTAAATAAGACTCTGACCTTAGGATAATTCTTTATATAAAGGTTATACGGCATTTACATTATGCCGTACATTGCATAGCATTGTATAACATTTGATGAATGGAGGAATGGATGGATGAATGAATTAATGAAAGAACCAACAAAGACTACCTTCCTTAGTTAGACCATAAGCATATTGATGGCAAGATTTACATTTATTTTGGTACTGGGAATTGAACCCAGGGGCACTCTACCTCTAAGTTACAGCTTCAGCCCTACTTTATTTTTATTTTGAAACAGGGTCTCACTAAGTTGCTGAGGATCTTGCTAAGTTACTGCAGCTGTTCTAGAAATCTGCAATACTCCTGTCTCAGCCTCCCAGGTATTGGGAAAGATTTACATTTGTATTCATTGTATTCATTTTTCTTTCATTGTTCAGTCTTAAGCACATCAAGGGCTGGGTAACTGTTTGTGAAGGCCTGGCAGCCTGGAATACTATGGGCGGGGTGGGGTGGGGGGTGGAAAGGCCCGCACCACTTGGGAATATTTGGGTTGGCAAAACTCAAATGGTGCAGACTAACCACCGCAGTGAAGAGGACCCAACCTTATTGTTAAGCCCACAATTGGTGCTTTGATTGTGTCTTAGTTATGAGACTGGTGCTTCAGCATGCTATTTAATTGTGGCACATTCTCCAGGTTGCAATTTGCATAGTGAGAAATGAGTCCGGGGTGCACTTTTTCATGAAGGGTTTCAGCAAGTAAAGAAGAGGCCTGAAATATTTACAACTCCCTTGCTGCTAGCTGCAAAGAAAGAAAACTTGGGCATTTCGAATTTTTTTCCCTTTTTGTCCCCACCCCCAGGTATTTAGAAATTGAATGAGTATCCACAAGTCGGCGGTGGACAATCTAGTCCAGGCTAAATAGAGCATTCCATAGATGTTTAAAACTCTGCCCACTTTTTTCTCCTGTCTCCTCTTCATCCTATCCACATTCAAAGAATTGGAGTTATTTTTTTTATTTTGAAATAGAGTCTCACTAAATTGCTGAGGCTGGTGTCAAGCTTGCAATTCTCCTGTTTCAGCCTTCTAAGTGATGAGGTAGCTTAGAAGTATGAATGTTAGGTAGAAAAGAGGTATCGGGAAAATTCATAGAAATATAGTTTTTAGCCTTTTTAAAAATCCGGAGAGTGTTGTCCACCCCTTGAAAAGAAAATTTTGGTTCAGCCCAAGAGAAACTACAGCCCAGCCATAGCCCAGCCCACCGCCCACCGGAGATGTACCCACACACACCTGGAAAGAGGAGGAGCCAAAATCTCACCTGGAACTCAACCTATGAAAATCTTGGAAACTGAGAGTGAGGGGCTGGAAGGACCCCGCCCTCTCCTATACCCCCTGGAATCCACGTGTCTCTCGCTCTCTTGGACTCCTGCCCGGGATTGGGGAACATGCCCTAAGCTTTCTGCACTCCCCGTCTTGTTCCTACACCCCAGTTTTCCTCTCCCTGACCTGTTCCTGAAGAATTAAACATGCCAGATGTTGTGAATAATATGTGTTAAAATTCTTTTTTTCACAATATCAAAGAACCTGGATTATTATTTTATTTTTGGGGTACAGTCCGAACACCCCATAACATAAGTATTGGGATTACAGGCATGTACCAACATACTCAGCCTCTGTCTAACAATCTTAAGCATTGAGTCTTAGAGGCATACCTAACTGTGGGTTTAATTCTGGGTTTTAATTTCACACAACACATTAAAAGAACTGAGGGATTTTATTCAGCAAAGGCAAAAATATAAGCATTTCACAGGGATAGGAAATACAGAACAAAATAGTTTTAGGTTCTGCAGCAGGCAGGTCAAACACATGCTTTCATTATCAGCAAATTTAGGAAAATAGTAAGTTTTTTTTTATTTTTAAGGGTGTGAATTTCAGACAGGAAAAGAAAAAATATTCCAGAAATTATCATGGGATGAATAAAAACTGATTAGACTTATTCTTCTATGGCTTAGTTTTAATTTTGAATTAAATATGGGGATGGACACTATAATCCTAATAGCACTTAGATCTTAATGTGAACCTGTGAGGATCCAATTATAATATGATATATTATCCACATTTGGAATTACTGGGGTCAATTCAGGGTCTCCACACTATAACTCTTCGCACTAAAATTAAATGAAACACAGTTATCACATACCAAGCCCCCTTTGAATGTGTTCTGTGAATGTAAAACCCAGAATTAAACACAGTTAGGTATGCCCCTAAGACTCAATGCTTAAGATTGTTAGACAGAGGCTGAGTATGTTGGTACATGCCTGTAATCCCAATACTTAGAAGGCTGAAACAGGAGAATTGCAAGCTTGACACCAGCCTCAGCAATTTAGTGAGACTCTATTTCAAAATAAAAAAAACTTGGGGTGTAGATCAAAGGTAGAATGCCTCTGGGTTCAATTTCAAGTAGCTATAAATAAACAATAATAATTGTTAGGCAACATATCTTGTCATCGCTGTTTTTTTTTTTTTTTTTTCTTTTTCTTTTTCGTGGTACTAGGGATTGAACCCAGGGACATTCTACTTCTGAGCTACAAACCCATTTTAAAATTTTTATTTTGAAACAGGGTCTCACTAAGTTGCTGAGGCTGGCCTTGAACTTGCAATCTTTCTATCTCCGCCTCCCCAGCACTGGGATTACAGGTGTGTACCACGGTGCCCAGTTTCATCACTGTTTCTTAATTTTTTACTTTGATATAGCCAAGGAAAACTGAATTTATAAGAAAATTCTTGACATTAAAAAAATCTATATCATATCAAGCCGGGCATGGTGGTGCACGCTTGTAGTCCCAGCATTTGGGAGGCTGAGACCGGAGGATCCGGGTTCGTGGCCAGCCTCAGCTACCTAGTGAGGGACTCCGCAACTTAGTGAGACCCGGTTTCAAAATAAAGAATAAAATATAGAACTGGGGGTATAGCTCCAAGGTAGAATGCCCCTGAGTTCAATCCCCAGTACCGCAAAAAAAAAAAAAAAAAAATCTATATCAGGAGAGATGGTGCATGGCTATAATCCCAGTACTTAGAAGGCTGAGACATGAGTATTGCAAGTTCAAGGCCAGCCTCAGCAATTTAGTAAGACTCATTTCAAAATAAAAGATAAAAAGGGATAAGGGTATAGTTTGGAGGTAGAATGCCCCCAGGGGTTAAATCTCAAGTACACACACACACACACACACACACACACACACACACACAGTATTTTTAGGGGCTTGAAACTATTCTGTATGACACTATAATGGTTATACATATCATTATATATTTGTCAAAACCCATTCAACACAAAGCAACAAAAAGAGTGAACCTTAAAGTAAGCTGTGCACTTTGCTGATGGCAGGTGACTGTTGTTCATTTCTCAGTTCTAGCAAACATACCACATGATGCAAGATAGCGATGGTAGGGGAGGCCGTGAGTGTGGTGGGGCAGGGCATGGGTATGTGAGAACCCTGTACTTGTCAATCATTTTTTGTACTCCTAACAAATGTAGCTTATTAACTAAACATATGTATGTACTTAAATACTATTTGCATTATATATACATATATAAGTATACACATACACACATATGTATATATACACACATACACATAATACCTTCTGCACACATCCATACCAGGTCAAAATATATTTCTTTGTTATTTTTTGGTCCTGGGTAGTGAGCCCAGGATTATCCCACCTCTGAGCTACACCTCCAGCCCAATTTTATTTTTATTTTGAAACAGGGTCTCACTTCGGTGCTAAGGCTCGCCTCAAACCTGTGATCTTCCTGTCTCAGCCTCCCAAGTACTGGGATTACAGTAATGTGCCAACAACTTGCCCTTCTTTTTTTTTTTTTTTTTTTGCAGTACTGGGGATTGAACTCAGGGGCATTCTACCTCCGAGCTATACCCCCAGCCCTATTTTTTATTCTTTATTTTGAAACAGGGTCTCACTAAGTTGCAGAGTGCCTCACTAGGTAGCTGAGGCTGGCCTCGAACCCGGATCCTCCAGTCTCAGCCTCCCAAAAGCTGGGATTACAAGCGTGCGCCACCACGCCCAGCTAACATGCCCTTCTAAGACCTTTCTACTTAATAGGAGCTTACTGTGCTAAAAATGGTGATGGAAAATGGGTAATATTGTATTGGTAGCCTGCTAGTTAACCTCGTAAGAGAAGAAAGAAATCTCACCTTATGGAGAGAGAAGGGAGGAAGATGAGGAAAGAGAGTGGTATTGAAATAACGAGCTGGGAACCCGCCATTCTGAGGTTTTCCCATGCTCACAGTTGGTATATTCGGCCAAGGGAGCCAGTAGTGGGCGACAGTGAGTGCTGTCAGTTCTGTAGGACCCAGGACGACGGATTAGCCAAGGCCTGGCCATTCAAAGGATATCCTTAGACCAGCTGAATATGATTGAATAAGGCACTTAAAAATCACAAATAAAAGGCATCTAGAACTCTGCTTACCCCTAAGAATAAACAGACCAAACATGCAAAAGAATAAAATGATGATGATGATGATGATGATAATAATAATAATAATAATAATAATAGTACTAATGAGGACTGGGCTCCTAGACACCAGCAACAAAAACCTACATCCATCCATTATTAAGAGCGAGTGTACTGAATTAGGTAGGAGCATTTGTACCACTACAGGGGATAATTTTTTAAACCAGCTGCCAGTGGGCTTTGTTTTTTTGGAGGGTGGGGCTTTTTCATTTTTCTTTTTGGCATAATGAGATGATCTCAGGTAAAGGAAATTTTAGGTTGAATGTCAAGCAAAAAGTCTCTGACTGTGAGAACGATTGGATTACAAAGTGGTCTCTCAAGGGAGGGGGGAGAAACTCCAATCGGCACTGCTCTGGGAATAGGTTTGTTAGTTAAATTGTGCTCCCTTTCTTAGTTGACTGCCTGACATTTCAGCACAGAGCCAAATAATTCATGGGTCGACTAAGAAGAGTGCTTATTATAATCATCTCTAAAATCGCCACCAACAGCAGTGAATTAGAAAAAATATAGTTATTATTTTATTCTGTGTGATAAAGCCTGTCAGGTTTTTACAGTATGAAATCTCTTCTTCAATACCCTTGGATTGCATTTTAAATGATCGTTGATATCCATAAAATAGAATGACCTGGCAGTGCTAAGAAAATAGCAATTGAGAGTTGGCTAGAAATATTGATAAGAGGTTGTGTCTGCTGTTTTTACAAAACTGCTGATAGAATCTGAGCAAGCCTTGGACTTGGAATAATAACCATGCTAATAATAAACCATATTAAAGCCAACTACAAACCAAATGACTTTTAATTCTCACAGAGGCAGAAAGGGAAAAACAACAGTTAAAGTAAAAGAAGGCTTGCAGAGAATCAATAAATTAAGAACTGCAGATTGTGACATTATTATCCTGTAAATACTCCTTAGTGATTCTTTCAGGATGTCTTCAAACAAAGAAATAGAAAATTAACACCATCTCATCCAATATTAGCACAGAACAAATGTAATAAAGGTGAGATACTAGTGCCCTCAGGGCCTGGAGTAAATCACAATATGTTCCAACGCTTCCCTAATATTTTTAATAGAGTTAAAAATGGTCATCAAGGAGCTGGGCATGGTGGTGTGCACCTGTAATCCCAGTACTTGGGAGGCTGAGACAGAAAGATCACAGGTTTGAGGCCAGCCTCAGCAACTTAGCTTGTTTCAAAATAAAAATAAAATAAGGTTGGAGGTGTAGCTTAGAGCTAGAATGCCACTAGGTTAAATTCCCAGTGTCAAAAACAAACAAACAACAAAAAAAAACCCCTCAAAACCTCATCAAGGACAGTCTTAAAAGGCAAAAGAAGGTAAAGAGAAGTCCCCAAAATGGACAATGCAATTTGAACATTGCAGAAGACAGACAGTTCCCACTGACCCCAGAGAAGAGATATCCATTTACTGGCATAAAAATATAAGCTTTAGGGTTTTGTGGGGAATTGGGGGCAGCCTCCTTGCCCTCCCTGCCTCCTGTCTGTAGCTGTAGCCACTGGAACCTCCAATTTTCAGTGATTTGCCAAGCACGAAGAACATTCCTTCCTGAGAAGAGGAATAGCTAGTTTTTCCTTTTGAGGTAACAGGGCCCATTTAAAAGACACATGCCAGCCAGGCATAGTGGTGCATGCTTATAATCGGGAGGCTGAGACAGGAGGATTGCAGGTTCAAGACCAGCCTTGGTGAGACTATCAACAACTTAGTGAGACTCTTATTTCAAAACAAAAAATAAAAAGGACTGGGGATGTAGATTGGAGGTAGAATGTACATGGGTTTGACTTTCAGTATAAATAAAAACAAAAACTCATGCCAACTCAGATTTTTAGTTACACTCATGATTTCTTTTTTTTTTTTTTTTCAGTACTGAGGATTGAACCCAAGTGCATTCTACTTCTGAGCTGTTTTATTTTTATGTTGAAACAAGGTCTCACTAAGTTGCAGAGGGCCTCCCTAAAGAGCTGAGACTGGCTGGGAACCTTCCATCCTCCTGTCTCAGCCTCCCAAGCACTAAGATTACAAGCGTACACCACCACGCCTGGCTTAGTTACACTCATAATTCTGACTCCCTTGGATCACAGCAAATATGAAGCCGAATCCCTACATGTGTCAAGGCTGGTTGCTACGACAGCAGTCTATACTGGCTGCTGGACTCCCAAGGGTAGACACCTGGAAAGAGGCTGCTGCTTCACTTTGCTTCTTGCTGGAAAGTTCACATCATGTGAAAAGGAAAACATTGACTTGCCATTCATTCATTCATTCATTCATTCATTTGGTACTTATTTATTGAGATTTCAGAGGTAGGTAACAAAAAGCAAAATAGACTTTTCTCTTTGAGGACAAGAGCTCCATGAACTCTTGAATCTTTGCTGTATTACCAACTTCATATGAGATTATTGTCAGAGTAACCTTTCTGAAACTCACTTTTCTCACCAAGAAAATGGAGATGTTAAGACCTATTTTGGAGTATGGCTTTGAGAATGAGTGAAATACATGTATAACTAATGCCTGAGCACATAATAGGCATTCAGCAAATATTTTATTTTTAAATTAAAAAAAATTTTTTCTGTGGCACTGTGAATTGAATATAGGGGCATTCTACCTCCAAGCTATACCTGCAGCCCTCATTTGATGTTTATTTTGAAATAATCTAACCAAGCTGGTGAGGTTGGCCTCAAACCCGCAATCCTCCTGTTTCAGCCTTCCATGTACTGGGATTATAGGCACATGTCATCACATGTCTCAGTAAATGTTTTCCAAACACCACCCCATGCTCACATCTATAGAATATATTGCTATTTGCATGCATTGTACTCATTAAATTTCAGCATTACCTACTTGATATTGTATAAATGTGAGAAGAGTGTAGGGTATGAGCCTTTCAGAAAAGAACTAGTAGCTGATAAATCACAGTTAATGAAAAAAAAAAGAAATTCAAAGAGTCTTGGGTGGCAACTGAAAATGTCAGTACGTTTATAGGTCAACTATAAGAACAAATTTTCATATTGGTGTGATGTGTCTCAACAGAGAAACAACTTTGGAAGGAGCGAAACAGAGATACAATCTCTATGAATGTGTTCAAAACTACTTTTGTGTGTGTGTGTGTGTGTGTGTGTGGTACTGGGGATTGAACTCAGGGGCATTCTACCTCTGAGCTATACCCCCGCCCTATTTTTTTTATTATTTATTTTGCAACCAAGTCTCACTAAGTTGCAGAGTGCCTCACTAGGTAGCTGGGGCTGGCTGCGAACCTGGATCCTCCCGTCTCAGCCTCCCGAATGCTGGGATTACAAGCATGTGCCACCACGCCCGGCTTCAAAGCTACTTTTATTATAACTATCTTTTCTAAATTCTGTTGAAAAAGCCAATAAACTTTGATTAAAAAAAACCAAAAGGTGTCCATTACATTAGAAACTATAATGAAATAGCTATTCAGACACATTGTTATTGGATTCCATACATAGGAAGGTTATAATAAGCCACACCGAATATATAAAGGTATGTAAAAGCACTGGGAATGCTGGGGATGAAAGGAGCGCCTGATACCATCTGGCTCAGCTTCTTCATGGATGAAACCTTAGCCAATAATGACTAAGTAAAGGGAACACAGTTGTGGACCCGAAATGTCCAATTACAACTTCTTATAATGCTCCTTTTCTTCATAATATGTAGAAATATATTTGAAGCCTTTTAGGAATCAATTATATACCCAGACACTATTCTAGACCTGTGGAGTAGAGTGATAAGATAAACATGATTGTCCTTATAAAGTATACAGTTCAGCTGGGAAGACAAACAAATAAAAATAAATCTGATGAGCATGACAACGGTGAAGACTAAGGTAGAAGGCAGACTATAGGAGTCTATAGATGGAGGAAGAGCCCCAGGGAAGGACCAAGTCAAAACCTAAGGGATGAAGTAGACAAATGAGGTAAGATGCTGGGCGCAGGCCAGATGTCCTAGAGAGAGTTGGAGACAGGAGGGGGGTGAAGCTTGGGGAAAGGAGGCCAGAGGGAGCATGGGGAGAGAGCACTCTGAAGAGGCGAGGGGCCGGAAAGTCAAGTTGGAGTTTGGGGAGGTTCCTAAGCAGAGTGGGAAGCCATTGGAAGGTTTCAGTAGGGGAATGGGACTAGCTTTTCATTTTGGTGTGGTCAGTCTGGCTGCATGGTGCACAAGCAGTTGAAGGGGAACGCTCTGAGGCCAGAGGCCTATTAGGAATAACGAGATTCAGTGCAGGTAGCACAGCGCCGAGCAGTAGCAGATATGAGAAGCTGGCCAGGTGAAACCAGGTATCTGTGTGTGTGTGGGGCAGCGGGGGCAGCTTGTTGATGACTGGCAATGGGATAGTGAGGCAATGGGGAAATCAAGATTTTTTTTCTTATGATTGACATAGGGGAAACTACAGACAAAAAAGAAGACTCTCAATGACTGTATAGATATCATAATATGAATATAGAAATTCATCACTGTGCGTTGAATTAAGATACTAGAAAGGGAATGATAATCTGGTCCCCTAAACTGTAAGGGATTATCAACACAGAGCCCATTATACAACACAATTGTCATGTGGGAAAAACAATAAAAAATGGAGGCTGAAAATATTTTACTAGACTTTTGCTGGAAATGCAAATTTCCCAGAAAGATATTTGCAATCCGAAGCAACTCCTTGGGCAGACGGTGCTAGGAGAGTTGGAAGAGCATTCCCCAAGCAGGACTCTGGGGTAGTAAACAGCCAAGAGAGAGACAAAATGTGTGGTGAGGTCGTGAATGTTGTGTTTGCAGTTGGGCCCAGAGAGCAGAGCGAGCTGAATGTGGCACCAGGTGCACCTGTGCGTAGCGTAAAACACTTGAAAGCAAAACAGCAGTGGCTTCCGTCACCAGAGGGTGAACAAATGACAAATGAAAGCTTCAGAGCTGCCACAGATCCCTTAGCACGTAATGACTGATGTGTGGCCTAGCACAGATGACCGTTCCCCTTTTCCCCAGCTCTGGTCAGCTCAGACTTGATTTCTGAGTCTCTCCAACTTTGGGAAGATGCAGGTACAGCCTCTTCCACCATCTTTGTAGACCAGGTTTCTGCTTCTGACTCCCATGTCACCATTTCTTTCGAGGACAAAATGTAATCTTTCCACATGTTCAATCCTCTTCTCCACCAAACCTTTATTTTTATTTATTTATTGATACTGGGGATTGAACTCAGGGGCATTCTCTGAAATGCACCTCAAGATCTTTTCATTTTTTCTTTTATAAGAGAATCTCACTAAGTTGCTGAGGCTGGCCTTGAAACTGTGATCCTCTTGTCTCAGCCTCCCAAGTACTGGGATTATAGGTACGTTCCACCCTAAACAGCTTCTATCAAACCTTTCAAATACAAATTGTTCCTGATTTATCCAATACCAGCTTGTTGACACATGCACTTGATTTTATCTTCAGGTTCCTCCGAAAGCCAACTCTGAGACAAGGAGAAGCAAGCAAGCAGCATTGTCCCTGTGGGAGAGGAAGGGACCCACACAAGGAAGTAAGGAAGTGAGAGAAGGGAGGGTCTGCTGTCAAGTGAGCAGCCACTGTAGGCGCCTGGAAATTAATCAGTTACCCCACTCAAAAGGCCAAGCAGCAACCAGGTGTGGTGGTGCATGCTTGTAATCCCAGTACTTGGGAGGCTGAGACAGGAGGATCATAGGCTTGTGGACAGCCTCAGCAACTTAGTGAGGCCATCAGCAACTTAATGAGACCCTGTTTCAAAATTTAAAAAAAAAAAAAAATTGCTGGCAATGTAGCTCGGAGATAGAATGCTCCTGGGTTCAATCCCCAGTAAACACACACACACACACACACACACACACACACACACACACACACACGGCAAAGGAGCTGGGTTCATGAGTTGAAGGCTTTGAGTGGGTGTTTGGGTTAGATGAAGAATGTCACTTGACCTTGTGACTCACTTTGGCCAATGAATATAAGTACAAGCATCCTTTTAAGGGAAAGTTTCAAGAGCTATTGAATATTCTGCACTCATTCTTTATCTTTCTACTGTGACGATCAGTAATGTTCCTTCTAGTGGCTATTTCTTCATTTTAGACAGTGGCCCAACTGATCCGTGATGAGCATTAGTAGAAATGAAGTTTGTTGTCTTTGCCCTGAGATCTGGAGATTGTTGTTCCTGCATCACTGCTCTCTGAAATGTTGATTTTGATATGAAGGAAGTACTTAATTCAGCACTATATCCTGACCCCTACCTCCCCATTTTCAATGGAACCATTATTTCCACAAGGAAATTACTGCCTAAGATACTTGGGTATTTTCTTCATTAACAATTTTGTGCAAAAAGTGGAAAGAGTAGTGATTCACCTTTGCAGCCATGTAGCTTTTCAATTTGGAAAGATGATCACCGCTTTTTTTGTTGTTGTAAATTCACTGATAGGTCAGAAATTTACACTCAGAACAGATGGTGGATGCTTTTGCTATTATGCACCTAGTGCAGTCCTGTAGGATGCCCAGCACTAAGCTGATCAAGTGAATTCACTCCAGTTGAGAGACATAACAGTCAATCCCACCATATTTTAACCATTCTTTGATATTAGAAGGTAATAATTTTTTGTCACAAGGAATCTAAACCATGTCCTAATCTATAATATGAGAGTACTGCATTTTGACAAAATACTACTGTTAAAATTGCTGTTCAATGCTTGCTATTATTTGGCAGAAACTCCAGACTCATCACCTGGACATCATCTCTCATCCCCAGACATATCATGTGTGGGATGACAGCCAAAAAATGCTGTTAAACTGCATCCAGGAAAAGCAATGGGGCTTAGCAGTTCTAGAGCAGACTCAGTACTTGATTTCAGTTCCTTGAAGGATGGAAGAGAAGGAAAAAGAAAGTAACCTACAATGCATTGAGCAGGTATAGATGTTTAAAGAAACTACTGGCACTGTGGATGCAAAAATGAACAAGATAGTCATGGTTCCTGTGCTCAGATGCAAGCATTTATAGAAACCCAAACAGGAGCTGGGGGTAGTGTTGCACGCTTGTAATCCCAGGACTTGGGAGGCTGAGATAGGAGAATTGTAGGTTCATGGCCAGCCTCAGCTACTTGGTGAGGCCCTCTGCAACTTAGTGAAATCCTATTTCAAAATGAAGAATAAAGAAAAGTAGGGCTGGGGGGGGGGGGCTCGGAGGTATAAATCCCCTGAATTCAATCACTAGAACCTAAAGAAAAGAAGAAAAGGAGGGAGGAAGAGGGGGAGGGAGAGAGGGAGGAAGCAAGGAAGGAAGGAAAGAAGGAACCCAAAGACTCAAACCAAGGGAACAAAAACTTCTCATAGGAAATACCTAAGTAGATAAAATACTTTCAAGTTTCTATAAGTGCAAGTGAAAAGCACAAACAAGGAATGTGGATTATTGCCGCGCGCTGCTACCTGACCGGTGGAGAAAAGCACACGACAACAGGTTCCTTCTACGTGAAGCTTTACTCAGGATTGCTCTTGTTAACAGGTCTTCAGATAAATTGGTCGGGCCCCGTCCCCCAAGAACCTGCGGCTTATATTTCTGTCATTGGCCAATCAGGATCAGGCACATATCTGTACTCTAATTGGTCAGGAAACTAGGCCTGCTCACCAGCTAGCATTGCTATCAAGCAACAACGCCAGCCATATTAGGAGTTGTTTACCTCCTCCAGGCGCCATCTTTCGGGTGCGACTGCTTCTGCCGCTCCCAACAGATTATGACCAAGGACAACTAAAGAAAGTAAAGTGAGCCAATATAGGTTTGGTTTGCGTAACCTGTGTAACTGCTACCTGTAGAAACATGTGGAACCCTTCCCTCAGCCCCAGGATCCTTGGCGGGAAACAACCAATCAACACCAAGTCCTTTTCTCTCTCCTCACAATGGTCAGATTTCTATCATCAGATTCTTGAACTTCACGTAAATAGAACCATACAGCATGTACTTGTGTCTGGCTTATTTTAATCAACATGATGTTTTTGAGACTCACCTATGCTGTTGAATACATCGATAGTTCATTCTTTGCAATTACTGAAGAGTATTTTGCTGTACGCATATATCTCTACTGGACTATCCATTCAACTACTGATTCAACTATTGTTTCCAGTCTGCCTATTATAAATAAAGTTATTTTTTAGCCGGGCGTGGTGGCACACGCTTGTAATCCCAGCATTCGGGAGGCTGAGACCAGAGGATCCGGGTTCGCGGGCAGCCTCAGCTACCTAGTGAGGCACTCCGCAACTTAGTGAGACTTGGTTTCAAAATAAAGAATAAAAAAAAAAAAATAGGGCTGGGGGTGTAGCTCGGAGGTAGAATGCCCCTGAGTTCAATCCCCAGTACCGCAAAAATAAATAAATAAATAAATAAAGTTATTTTTATCATTTCCATTCAAGTTGTGTGGTACTGTGGATTGAACCCAGGGGCATTCTACCTCCAAGCTACACCCCTAGTCCTATTTTTTATTCTTTATTTTGAAACAGGGTCTCACTAAGTTGAGGAGGGCCTCACTAAGTAGCTGAGGCTGGCCGAGAACCGGATCCTCCTGTCTCAGCCTTCCAAGTACTGGGATAACAAGCGTGCGCCCCTACGCCCAGCTCCATTCAAGTGTATGAGGGGTATTTTTCCTCATTGCTTGGGTAAACATGAAGAAGTAGACTTGCTGGACCATAAGGAAGGTATATGTACAACTTTATGAGGAACTTCCAGTTTCCCAAATAGCTTTAATAGATTATTCTTACCAACCAATCAGGAAAGTTTTGTTAGCCATAGATCGTTTAACACTTAGCAATATCAGTATTTTAAATTTTAGCCATTCTAGTGGAGGGAAATAGTACCTTGTAGTTCTGAATTGCATTTTTATGGTGCCAAATAATGTCAAACATCTTTTCTTATGCATTTTGGACACCTGCATATCCCTTTTTGTCTATTCAAGTATTCTGCCAATGTTTGTAATAGATTGATAAGTGTAGGAGCTGTTTATATATATGGTCATGGAAACTTTGTAAGACCTATGCTTTACAAATCTGTTTTCCTAGATTCCCTGTGGCTTACATGTCCATTTTTGCAATTGTGTCCTTTGAATTTTCAAAAAGTTAAATTTATCTTTTATATTTCTAAGGAATCCTTGCCTATACCCACATTATGTGGCACTCTTCAGTTTTTCTTCATTGTTCTAGCTTTTACTTTTAAACCTATGACCATTTTTATGCATTTACCAGTACAATCAAATTAATTTTTAAAGTACCTATTCCTATACATGTGAATACATAAAGTGTGTGTGTGTGTGTGTGTGTGTGTGTGTGTGTGTGTGTGTGTGTGCGCATTTTGCTGGGAATTGAACCCAGAGGCATTCTACCTCTGAGCTATAACCCCAGTCCTATTTTATTTCTTATTTGGAAACAGGGTCTCACTAAGTTGCTGAAAGCCTCGCTACATTGCTGAGAACCTAACTTTGTTGCTGAGGCTGGCTTCAAACCTGTGATTTTCTTGTTTCAGCATCCCAAGTACTGGGATTACAGGTGTGCACCACCATGCCTGGCACATACATAACTTGTATGTATGTATAGATGTTGGGTTTCTTTTTTATAGAGATATTAAATTGTTCCAGTAATATTTGTTAAAAAGGCTTTCCTCATTGGATTGACTTAAAGCCTTGGGAAAATCAATCAACCGTATTTTGTGGTCTATTTCTAGACTCTTTCTTCTCCATTGATCTATTTGTCTATGTTTATGCCAACACCACACTATCTTGATTACAGTGGCTTTAGTTTAAGTCTTGGAGCAGATATCGTAAATTTCCAAATTTGTTCTCCTTTTTTCAAACTTATAGATTCTTTGCACCTTTGTAAAAATTATAAGTCACTCTCCTGGGATTTTGACTGAATCTCAAATCAATTTGGGAAAAACTGACACCTTGATAATATTGTGTCTTCTAATCCAACAACATAGTACTTCTCTATCTTTAATTGTGCTTTGAGTTCCTCTTAGCAGAGTTTTCATCACAGAGACTTTGTACTATCTTTGATACTTGTATCTTATTAGATTTGTTTCTAGGTACTTGATTTTTTTGTTACTATTATAAATGTTTTTTATTTTCCAATTATTTTTTGCTAGTAATGTATTAACCATGTATTCTGCTACCATCATAAACATACTTGTTAGTTTTATTAGTGTTTTTTAAAATTCCCATCACGGTTTTTGTGTATATAATCAGATCATCTGCAAAGTATTAAAGTTTTACTTCTTCCTTTCCAATAAGTATATTTTTTATTTATTTGTTTTTCTTGTCTAATTTTACTGGCCAAGATTTCTACTACAATGTTCAGTAGAAGTGGTGTGTTAGTTATTTTTTACCATATATTAGCCACAACTTAGTGGCTTAGTATACTAATTTTGTTCTTTATGAATCCATGGGTTAGGAATTCAGGCAGAATTTGGCAGGATGATTTCATTGTGCCACTGTCCTGCACGTAGAAAATGAGTCATGCTTCTTGAGGAGTATGATTATCTGAAGGTCTCTTTCCCTGACCCCAGCCACCAGCGTATTACCCCCATACACTCCCCAAATGTTTATGGGAAAGAATTAGAAAATTGGTGCCGATTTGGTCTATTTCTGGGGCTCTTCTGAATTGTAATCCTTAATATCAGCTCACACATGGCTATTAAACATGTTTTAAAATGTTGTTGATAGCTGGGCATCATGGTGATCACCTGTAATTCCAGTACTTGGGGGGCTGAGACAGGAAAATCACAGGTTCAAGGACAGCTTTAGCAAGTAGTGAGACTCTCATCAACCTAGCAAGAACTTGCTTCAAAAATATAAAAGTAAATAGGGCTGGGGGTGTAGCTTGGAGGTAGCTGGGTTCAATCACCAGTGCCCCCCCTAAAAAAAAGAAAGAAAGAAAAGAAAAAAGGGTGCTGTTAAGAAGCAGACTGTTTAAAACAAAACACATAAGTTTGTTAAGAATTTGGTTTAAAGCCGGGCGTGGTGGCGCACGCTTGTAATCCCAGCATTCGGGAGGCTGAGACCGGAGGATCCGGGTTCGTGGCCAGCCTCAGCTACCTAGTGAGGCACTCCGCAACTTAGTGAGACTCGGTTTCAAAATAAAAAATAAAAAATAGGGCTGGGGGTATAGCTCGGAGGTAGAATGCCCCTGAGTTCAATCCCCAGTACCGAAAAAAAAAAAAAAAAAAAAAAAGAATTTGGTTTAAATAGCAAATAATCAGATAAAACAGACCCCATTATATATTTAGGAAATGAGAATATGATAAAAATGGTATCCTAAGATCTTGTTATCCCTCAAGATTGTCTTCTTCATTCTTAATGTTAAGACATGGGATATCTCCTTAGAAAAGGTAAAATTAGGTCCATTCCTCATACAATACACAAAATAAACTCAAAATAGATCAGATATCTAGATTTAAAAAACAAGACTATGAAACTATTAGAAGACATGTGGCAATTCTTTTATATTTGAGGGTAGGGAAAGATTTTCTAACTATGACTCAAAATCTATATATAATATAAGAAAATACTGATAGATTTACTAACAAAAATAAATCATTCTTGAATAATGTGCTGGGAGAAAATATTTGCAATACATTTCACAGATAAAGGGCTAATATCATTAATATACAATCTTTAGATGTTGAAGAAGGAAAGACCAAAAATCCTATATAAGCCGGGCGTGGTGGCGCATGCTTGTAAAGCATTCGGGAGGCTGAGACCAGAGGATCTGGGTTCGAGGCCAGCCTCAGCTACCTAGTGAGGTACTCTGCAACTTAGTGAGACTCGGTTTCAAAATAAAGAATAAAAAAATAGGGCTGGGGGTATAGTTCAGAGGTAGAATGCCCCTGAGTTCAATCCCCAGTACCGCAAAAAAAAAAAAAAAAAAAAAAAAAATCCTATATAAATATGGACAAAAACCATTAACAAAATATTCGCAAAATGAAATACAAATGACCCTTTAGCATGAGAAAATACTGTATGTGTAACTTTACATATAAGAGAAAGATAAGTTAAGCCACATTAAGTTATCCTTTCTCATTTCATCAAACTGTTGAAATTCAAAGGCTGACTACATGCTGTGTTGGTGAGGCAGCTGGGAACAGGCATTCTATGCAGAGCTAGCTGGAATGCAAAATGGTACAATGTGCATGGTAAGAAAAGTTCTCACATTTTTTACCCAGTAAGCCTGCTTCTGGGACACTCCTCTGAAGCTATACTTCTGTTAATATGAAAATACAAGCCGGGCATGGTGGCGCACGCTTGTAATCCCAGCATTCGGGAGGCTGAGACCGGAGGATACAGGTTCGCGGCCAGCCTCAGCTACCTAGTGAGGCACTCCGCAACTTAGTGAGACTCAATTTCAAAATAAAGAATAAAAAGTAGGGCTGGTGGTGTAGCTCAGAGGTAGAATGCCCCTGAGTTCAATCCCCAGTACTGCAAAAAAAAAAAAAAAAAAAAAGAATACATATGTGCACATTTATCCATTGTGGTATTATATGTAATTGCAAAATATTGGAAGCTCCTTAAATGTCCAGCCATTAATCGGATAAACGATGATGTACATACCCAATGGTACGAAACACACTATGGGTTGAGGACGGGCTTTTGGAGCTGATTAGGAACAATGCAGAAAGTACTCTTTAATGAGAAAAAAACAAAGCATGAAGAGCATATGTAATATGTTGCCTTTTTGTTTAAGAAAGGAGGATAAATAATCACAGATATATCTGCTGACCTTTATATAGGAACACAGAAAAAATAGCCATAAGCAAAAAGTCTTATATATTAGGTTGGAGAGGGGAAGAGGGAGAAAAAGTAAAAAGACTGTGGGGGAGGGGAATGGCACGTCTCAGAATATTCCTTCTTGAATAATTTTGGCCTTTGGAATCATGTCAGTGTTCTAAATATCCAAAAAACAAAAATTGACCAATAAAGATAAAAAAATTGATCTTAAAATGGAAATCAAAATTAAACACTTGGCTGAATGTTATTTCAAAAATACTATAATCACACTTAGGGGAGAAAGAAAGAAGAACAATCAGATAACTTATAAACATATAATTTAACTATTACAGTAGAGTATGGGGAGAGAATTGTAAACAAATCTTGAGTCCCTTTTAGGTGCTTTGCATTTTGAAGAAGTATGTATGAAACAATTCTGAAAAAAATCTACATGTGTTGTAGGATTGTTCAAGTAAGTAAATGTATTTATACTGTTGTAAGCCAGAGTTCTTACTGTGGAAAAAGGGGGGGGGGCATGCAAATATGAAATGGAAATAAGTGAACCTGTTAGAATTAGAATTGGAGGTAACAATATGAATTCATATATATATATATATATATATATATATATATATATGCTTATACATCTATGTGCACAAGTGTACATCAGCATTTGTGCAAGTATGCTCATATGTGTGCATACGTATATATGTTTCCTAGTTCTGTCTTCTCAAAGGATCAAGGAGCAATGCTATTCTAGGGGCAATGAGTACATCTAGCACCCAGATCCTGGTCTCTAAAACTATTCCTCAATAAAAGGAACCAGGGATCCTCAGAGAAGGAAGCAATTCCTGACTTCGGAAGGGTAGGTCTTATAGTTAGATGTAAAATGTCCCCTACAGAGCTCATCTGTTAGTATTCAGGGTTGCTAGAGTGGAGTCACGAGGGCTCTGATCCCAGCAGAGGATTACAACCCCAGGCCAGCAGAGAGTGGCTGGAGGTGGGTCCCGGGGGCTGTGCCTTGGGGATTCTGGGCCCCTCTCCTCCGCATTCTCTCCTCTCTCTCTCTCTCAGAGCATATCCCTGTGCTCTCCCTCTGCCTCCTACCACCATACCCAGAAACCCACAGCCCCCATCCACGCATAGATTAAGCCCCGATCATAAGAAAATAAGTCTTCTTTCTTCTAAGTTATGTGGTCATATATTTAGATTATGGCTGCAAGAGTGCGATGGAAGCAGTAGGACAAAGAGCCTAGAAAGTCTTTTTACGGAAGCACTCAACAAATGAGATGGAGCATGTCACTAAGATATAAAAGTCGTTCAAAGAAGCTGCCCGTGATCAATCAAATATGGGATAAGCTGAGTACAAAATAATAATGTACAATGATATATTGTAAGCAGTGAAAAATAGGAATTCATTACTTCCTATATCTTTTAATGCTTCTTTTTTCTTTCTTTTTTGGTATTGGGATTGAACCCAGGGGCATTCTACCTCCAAGCTACACCCCAGCCCATTTTGTTGCTTATTTGGAAACAGGGTCTTACTAAGTTGCTGAGGGTATTTCTAAAGTTGCTGAGATTGACCTCGAATTTGCAGTTCTTCTGTCTCAGTCTCCCAAGTACTGGGATTATAGGTGTGTGTCACTGTACCCAGCTGACTTCATATATCTTAACCAGAACTAAAGGTCTCAGTGTAGGTTTTAAAAGTACTTTTACTACTGAGAAGAAATTGGACTACAGAGTTAAGAATCAAAGTTGCAAAACCAGATATGGAGCTGCTGGAGATGAAGACATTTGTCTGAATTATAGGTGGAGGCAATGAAGACAGAAAAGAAGCTACATCAGAGATGTATTTTTAGGATAAGATGGACAGGACTCGCTGTTGAATTATGTGAAGAAAGAAGGACCTTGTGTAGGGCCATGATGCCATTTATTGAGGGAGAAAAGTTGGAGGAGAAAGTGTGTAACAGGGACCTCAGTGGGGTGGAGTCAGCCAGGACTAAGCATTAGAGGGTGGAGGTAGCAAGCAGACTGTTAGACATGCAAGTTTGGAGCTCAGAGAAGAAGCCTGAGCCCAGAGTTTCAACCCCATAAAACAGTCATCTTTAACCTCATTTAATAGTGAGGCTCCAAAATATAATCTACTTTCTTCAAGGTCGCCAGTCTAGTAAGTTGATAAAGCAGGATTTAAACTCACGCTGTTGGGCTTCAAACCATGTCATTGTACTTTGCTGGAGTACTAGAACTCCATCTCAGATGGCTCCTATCTCCCAGAGCACTTAGCAAGATACTGCGTGCACAGCAGAAGCTCCGTTAAGTATTTGTTGATTGATTAATATGCCTTTGGGTATTAGGAAACTCACGAAACTCCAAACCTTGTCTTGTATTTACACAGCTACATTTGAAGTGCAGACTTGATTAATTGCTTGCTGGCAGTCGGTAGATACCAACCTGGGCAGAAAATGAGCAGAAGCAGAGAAGACCAAGCAGCCTGCTTGGGTCCCATAAATATTGGTCTTGAATGATTATGCCAGGCCTTTAGAAATCTCTGTTTAACCAAATGAAGGCAAAACATTTTCTTTCACAGTAGGCACACCAGTCTGCTGTCATCTGCCCACAGGCAACCAAACTGCCCATGAGCCACATTGAGGCCATTAGGGCTCATGATCCTCTTGTACCATTGCATGACCCCAGAATGCTATACCTGGGACCCAAATTCTACCAAGAGAAGAAAAAGACTAGCATGGAGCATGCTCTGCTTGAGCAGTACAATGAATCACCCAAGGAATCTTTTCCTGCCAGTTTTCATCCACCTTTTCTCTCCAAGTCTCTCTCGTTTGGCTTTTTGTTATGTGTTTAGCATCCTTGGTGGATGTATCAGCCTAGTCACAAGAAGCCATTTCTCTCCAGTGATGTAGGGTAAAAGCAAAAGTTTATCTTAGCATTTTTAAAGGTAGCGGTTCAGTGTGTTTGAGAAGAGCTATATTTTCCACCAAACATGATTAACAGAGAAAGAGTTGTATTAAACTGCTGATATGCCACAAGTCCCTCATTTTGGAATGGTATTAGGATTAGCAACCCTGAGGTTGTCATGCAGTAATTAAGGGACTGTGAAATGTTATATAAAGGCTCACAGCTGGCTGTTCCAGACAGCTAAATTGAAAGGCAGATTGCTATCGCCAGGGGAGATCAACTCTTCTAGGTCTGAAATATTAAGCCCCTGTGCTCTCTGGAAAAGCGGCAAGTGTGTCAAGAGTTAATTTCTGGCCATTGTATGACCCTCGTGGTTCTCCTGTGGTGGGTCACAGTTCTGAAAGAATACCATTATCACGTTGGACAGGGATGGTGCACGAGTTTCTGCCAAGATATGAAATAAATTTGTACGCTGGTTCGAGGTCTTTTGTACGCACATCCTCTCAATCACCAGCTCTTATGGGGGAAAATAAGACAGCATTCAGAAGACAAAAGTTCTCTGTCCACCAGTTCACTGGCTCACCTCAGCCCTCAGAGAAACAGGAAGGAGGTGGCAGAGCTGCTTAGGAAGCTATTATCATGCTCCTTGGGGGTTCCTGCTGCTCTCATTGTCATCGAATCCGTGATAGTGTTATTTAGAAGTAAGGGATAATCGCTATAGGTATATTGTGTGTGAGACAGGAGACTGTTTCTGAGCTAGACTAATAGCCAAAGCCAAACGGAATCATTTAATCCAACTAACTCCAAAGCCGCTTGTTGAGAGTGTATTACAAAGCTATCAAGATCATTGTTATTATAGAGCGCATCATAAATGAGAAGTTTCTTTCCCGAGGGAGGGCATGGAGTTATTCCATTATGCTAACTCCATCTAGCACTTTCTGGGTAGATCTTGACAGGCAGAAGACTGGAATGAATATGGGTTGGGTAAGGAGTCAATGAGATCATTTTCGCTGGTAACTCTTCCTTCCAGACTATG
Source organism: Graphiurus murinus (assembly GCA_004027655.1). Lineage (NCBI taxonomy): Eukaryota > Metazoa > Chordata > Mammalia > Rodentia > Gliridae > Graphiurus > Graphiurus murinus. The sequence goes on along the minus strand of PVLC010001776.1, from coordinate 105,234 downwards.
GGATTCCCTGCCAGAAAACCTCTAAATAATAAAATTTTCCTTTCTTTTTACCATTAGTTTCTCCAGCAGCTGAGCCCCACCCTGACATTTTTTTCTGAAATGGTGGAGGTAGAGGGTGCAATTGGGCAGAAAAATGGTTCCATAGATGCGGGTTGATTGGAAGGCTTGGCTTCCAAGCCCAACAATACCTGGCCACCACAAATATCATAGAAAATCCACTTGGCTCTTTGAATTTTTGACACATACATTTTAAAATAATACTATTATATAGAACAATGTTCTCAGTTATAAATAAGCCTTGGTAACTTCTGTAGACATAGGAGTAAAATAGCTAGTGTCTATGAAGTCTAAAACTCTTCCAAAATTATCCACTGTATGTAGTACTTAGTGTAAAATCATACACAACTAGGCACTCTGTAAATGCATTCTTAAAAAGGAGGGTAAAAATCCATTTGGATTATAAACTCGACAAGAGTATCAGGAACCACCTTAAAATTATTTGATATAAGTCAGTAGTTTAAGTTCAATATATGTTTAAGATTTGGAGACTATTTGCTTTTTAAACATTTTTTTCAAAGTCTATTTAAAAATATAAGGCTACTTTTTTTTTTTTTTGCAGTACTGGGGATTGAACAGAGTTTTCCCCCAGCCCTAATTTTTATTCTTTATTTTGAAACAGGGTCTCACTAAGTTGCAGAGGGCCTCACTAAGCAGCTGAGGCTGGACGTGAACTCGGATCCTCCTGTCTCAGCCTCCCAACTAAGGCTACTTCTTGAAATGCCAACTTCTATTCTTTCCCTAAAGACATTCCAGTCTAATGTCTTTAATGTTGAGAGGAAGAGTAAGTTAGAACATGATATCATGAAAGAGGGCTGGCAGGTAAGTTTTATCTTATATTAGAGGTCTGCTTAACTAATAATGCCTTCCTCCAGAGTTGGGTTCAGAAATAGCCTGAGTGTCTTGACAATGTAATGATTTCTACTATGGGTGTAAGAAGGAACAATGGGGTCTGTTTATATGAGGTTGCACAGAAGGTATCTAGTTCTAGGAATCATTGCCAAAACAGAAGGAAATTAAGATGTGATTTGAGACTCAAATAGTCATTCTAAAACATGTTTATTTTTATTGATTGATCATAATAAAGAGATCAACATAGAAACTCTAAAGGTATAAAATAAATAAATGAATTCAGCTCTAAAAAATAAAACAAAACACTATGTAGGCAATTGCCTGGGAGTTGAATTTACACACATTTGCACATACATTTATAATTATAACTATAATTATTGTCCTGGATATTGGACCCAGGGGTATTATACCTCTGAGCTAGACCCCTGGCCTTATTTTATTTTGAAACAAGATCTTTCTAAGTGGCTGAGGCTGACTTTGAACCTGCAATCCTCCTGTCCCAAACTCCCAAGTGCTGGAATTACATGTGTGTGCCACCATGCCCCTTCACAGATGCTATTTCAATCAACTGATATAATAGTTGAAGATGACTGAATTCTTTGACACTCTCCTGATTGAAGGATAGAGTCTATGTATGCTGCCTTAATCTGGGTGTGTCCTCAAAGTTGAAATCAGAGATCTAGACAACTGCAGTCACATGACAGTTAAAATTTTAGGCTCTGGTTCCCAGTCTTGTGTCTGACACTAACTGTTTTGCTGTGAGCACATTTTAATCATCTCTGTGCTTTGTTTTTTCACCTGTAAAATGAGTATATTGATAGTCTTATCTATAAGATTCCTGGGGAACTTAAATGAGATCCTATTCGTGTAGTGCTTAGAATAGGATCCAACACTAAGTGAATGGTCAACAAGTGCCTTCATATTATCACCACAATAGGATTAAGTACAGATGCCTTGGGAGCACAGAGGGGCATGTATCTGAGAATACAGTACTCAGATGATGAGGGATCAGAAAAGACTTCATGAGAGAAGCAACTTTTAACCTGAGATGAGCAGGGTAAGGAGAGTCATCTTAGGAAGCTCGAGTTTAGGGGGAGAGGAAGGGGGAGGGGAAGGCAGGGATTTCCAAGCAGAGGGAGCAGTTTGTACCAAGTCCCCAGAGGCAGGAGAGAATATGGCACCACACTGGACTTGACTCCAAACCCTCTGGTGTCAGCTAGTCATTATTCAGTTCCTCTTGCAGGCAGATGTCATTGACTTTCTAAATTCAAGTTCCTACTTCCCAGGTTTTCAATCACTTAATTCTTCCCTAAGTGTCAACTACTTCCTTCTCTAGCAAAGAGACTAAGCTGCCTTTGGCATCCTAACACAAGTACATGAGCCTCCTCTTACCTTGTCTGCTCTAGACTCTGGATCTTCAGGAACTGGCTCACCATATGGGTTTTTGCACTGTTACTGTGAGGCCATTTAACCTTGCTAGCCTGGTAAGGGTCAGTCTTTAGCAAGTGATAATCTCATCTAGACATTATGCAAACATTTGGGGATAGAAACAAAATAGCTCATTTCATAGGTTAAAAGTCCTGTGGAGGCCTGCATGCATTAAAACAACTAAAACCATGGTAGTAGTCAACCTGTGTGACTGGATCACTTTCTCAACTCAAAACAAATGCTCTTGCTGGGAGTAGAGGCACATGCCTGTAATCCTAGTACTTAGGAAACTGAGACAGGAGGATCACAGGTTCAAGGCCAGCCTCAGCAACTTAGTGAGGCCCTCAGTAACTTAGTGAAACCCTATTTCAAAATAAAATACAAAATAGGGCTGGGGGTATTCTTCAGAGGTGGAATGCCCCTGGGTTCAATTCCCAGTAAAACACACACACACACACACACACACACACATACACACACACACACACACACACTTTATAAAATGGTTTTCAGCCATATTCTCTGATACCTCTCATAAGAAGACTAAAGAAGAGAAGGAAAGAATTGCAAGTGATATGGAAGCTGTGAGGGCAAAAGTCATGAATTTCAACCCAAATCACAGAATGCACACTTTCAAAAACAAATCTTTCCTCATTGTGCAGGGGGAGGTGAGAGACTTTGCAACTGATGTGATTATAAATGTCTGGCCCTCTTACCACATCCCGAGTACAAAAGGCTGAGCTCTGGGGCAGGATGCATCTTAGTGCACTGAGGATAGAGTGTGTGCAAGAATTCAGCAGCCGATCCAAGTGGCAGCTCCTGTTCTGGCTTCCAGGATGTCCCATGTAAGGGAAAAGCTCCTCGAGACAGAATTAAAGGCAGGTCACCAAGGGAATTGTGCAGACTTGAGTGAATAACAATCAGAAACAAGGATTAAGTTGTTAATTTTGAAGAGTTCTCTTCTAATTTTCTCAAATGTCATTTCTAGTGATCCCTGCTCTGAACATTAATATAATAAGCATGCTAGCTAATAGAATTCAGAGTAGTAATGGAATATTTCAGTGGCAAATGTATCTAAATATCCATTTCAGAAAATAACATTTGTTAAAATGTAAAAATGGGTAAAAAGCACAAAAGAAAAATATTGCTTTTTCTATTGTATTTGATGGGGTTTTCATTAAACCTACTACTTATCATGATAAAAACGGTCCCTGGGAATTAACAGTCACTAAATTTGTAAAGCATCTCCCAGACTCTAAAAGCTGCCACCACTCTGGTGTTTCTTCAGGAAGTAGGGTAATGGCAAAGCCACTTACAAGGAGAACGACACTCCAGTGCTCTAACCTAGACAGGTCCTGGTCCTGGAGGTGGTAGAATGTGCAAGCGGGCCCGCTTCCCTGCCTGTGAAAAAAGTTCAGTGATTCCAGACAAATGAACATTGCTCTCTGCTTCTCTATTGGGAGAGAAGATACATGAGACCAGCCCAGCATTTTGAACCTGCACCATTTTATTAATGGAAAGAGTGTCACAATGGAATTTCCTTTTTCTTTAAGAAAAAAAAAATTATTCTCAAGACCAATAACAGAAATGAGGTAAAAGAAAAAATCCTAGAGAAAATACTCTCCATATGAACATAATGAATCATCAAATTGGTAAATTATTTAGTGCCTATTCCGTGCCAGCTCTGGTGCAGGTTTGGAGAAAATAAAAATTTATAAGACAGAAGCCTGTCCTGTTGAGTGCAGAGGTTTAGTTAATACCCTGGTGATGGAAGGTGCCAGGGGCTGGGATAGGATGACCAACCATCCCAGGGCGCTCAGGACAGGGGTGTTTCCCAATACTAAACCCAGGAAAGACTCAGGCAAGTCAGGAGGAGTTGATGACAGCAGAAAGGAAGCTAATAGATCAAGGTGAGTTGATGAAAGGCTTTGTAAGTCATTCAAGGGTTTGACCTTCACCTTGGGTCAAGGGAATCTTGGACCTCTGTAACTCCTTAACAAGAACAGCATTTCTGATCATCATTTGTGTCTACGTCTTATTGCCCAGAAGGGACACCTCAGAGCAGAAGGTGGCAGGAGAGGAGACTCTGGCTTTCTTCCACCCAACATTTCTTCCCACTCTGGGGTGATCGAGATGCATGGACAACCTTGCCTGACCCATCACTTTTATTTCCTCCAGGATCAGATTGGGAGGAAGGGATAGACTTTCTTCTCCACTCCTCTTCCTTGCTGCCTGGGACAGCATCCTGCCAACCCCGCTGCCCTGATGTGGCCTTCATGCTTTGTCCTTCCCTGAAGCTATCAGCCTAGAGCTGCTGCTTAGAATCATGGTTCACATGATTTAAAAAAATCTGTATTAAACATTGTCACAATAGTATCGTATCACTTACAAGCAAAATTAAACTGCAATGATAAAATCAGAACCATGGTTGCTTCTGGGGGAGATGACTGGGAAGGGGTATTAATGAATGTTCTAGGTGATAAAAATATGTCATATCTTGCAGGCATGTGGCTTACAAGGGTGTGTGCATTTGTTAAAAGTCACTGAACTGTACAGTTATGATCTGTGCATTTCACTGCAAAAAAATTATATCTTACTAAGAAATATTTTTTAAAAAAGGAAAGTTAACTGTTTCCTTTACAAACATCCTTTAATTAAATTCAATCTTTGAATATATTTTTGACTGTTGTTCAGAGTAAATTCCTAAATTAGAATTTATATATTATAAATACATATATAATATATATTATATAAAACTTATTACATATATAATATTATCTATATTTTTCCATATTACATGGATTATATGTACTATATATACACACATCTTTAGGAATTTTGAAACATTTTGAAGTTTGTCTTCCAAAAAGATACTTTTCCCATTTTATACGTGAACTAAACATATTTAAAAATAGATATTAGGATTTTACCTGTCATAGTTTCATCTACTATTTATACAAATACAAATGAGGTAACTTTTTCAGAAACGCAAAAGGATAACAGATAATACATTTATGCTAATTCATATTAATTGCATTTTGTGTTGTGGAGATTATGTATTTGCTAGATAATATTATCTAGAAGCAAGGAAGAATTTCAGCCATAAAATCAGGTATGCAGAAAAGACAACCTTGTTTTCTATATCTTCACCTCATTTTTGTGTGTAGGTCTCTATTTCTCCCCGTCCTTTGGGGCTTGGCCCTGGGGTCTCCTGCAGAGTGCCTGCAGGAGCGCTGAGGGCTGGGCGCAGCGTCTTGCCCCTCAGTTCTCATTCTCAGTGGGGAGCGCCTCTCCAGTCCGCGTGGCTGCTTCACCCCAGGGCCATGCTTAGGGTGTGCGTTCTACAAATCTTCATCTCTCCCTGACTCTTACTCGACCGTGCCCACAAATCCCCTTCCAAGGGCTGAGGCTTTGAACTTCACTAGCCAGTAAAACTTGGAGATTGTGTCTGTTTTTAGTCGAGTCCGACGATGTGTCCAACAACCAAGCAGGAGTGAATGCCAAGCTGGCAGAAGCGACGACAGATATCCTCTACAGCAAGGCACCTGAGTCCAACTGGCTAGGAAGTTCCAGCTGTGAACTTTAGTGCAGGTTTGCACCCTCGTATTGGACCTATGGGGTCTGTAAATGACTTCAACTTCCAGCGGTGACTGACCTTTCACCTGCCAGCAGCTTAGACACCAGAAGACTCGGGTCTGATCCAAGAGGGACAGTACCCACATCACTCAACCAACTACCAGCGCCATGGTGGGTAGCTGCTGCCATAAAGGTTTTGCCCACATGGTGGTCCTCAGTTATCTCTGCAAATGGTGTCAAGGCGAACTCTGGCACTCAGGTAAGAGTGTGCAGGGGAAGTGTGATCCCTTCCTTCTGGGAACCTGTACCCGGAGCCGCTAAACTATGAGTGGCTGATCTGAGCACAGCCTTATGCTGTCCCTTCCCCAGGCTCTGGTGGGAGTGCTAATGACAGGGAAATGGACAGCAGCAGGAGGCACCGAGGAAGGCAAGAAAAAGCCAGAGATGGTGCAAAAGGCAGTAATTAGCTCCTGGATAATCGCAAATTGAAATAACTGGAATCTGAGTCATTTTAAGAGTGGCTTTCATGAGGGATCATTTTCTGAACGGGAAGTAGGGAGAGAACAGCAACCAAGACTGAAAGCAAAGGCTGGGAACCCCTGCAGCCGGACCCCAGTCAGTCGGCCTCTCTGAGTTCATCCTTCTTGCCTCTCCGCTGCCACTGTGAACCTGCACATTAGTGACACAGTCCATCATGCAGTCACATAATTACTGGGAGAGACCGGCGCCATTGTGTACCTGTGATTTGCTTTAGGAGAAGCTGGCACAGAGCAGCACCCCCAGTAGGCAGCAGCCTTCATCTTGCCATAAACCTATGGAATCAAATGCTTCTGCCTGTTCCTGGCTGGTTCACACCCTCTCCTATCCTTCCAGAAGGAATTAGCTCAGCTCTGACTAGGTGCTATGCTGTTCCATGTGGACCACCTCACAAAAGATACAAAAAAAATGTCACTCTCAGCATTAAAGCCGGGGCTCACACTGCTATCTCGCGACCCCGGCAACCTCAATCTGAAACGAGGCTTCTTATTCTGTATACAGCACTGTTGGTGTATTGCAAAAGCCGGCAGATCAGATTTCCCCCCTCTGCCCATCTCTTTTTAGTTTCAAAACCTTTCCTAAATAGAATTGAGTTAAAAGAAAATGCTGGTTTGCTCTTTTTCTTGGAGGGGAGAGGGAAGATGAAGGTCTTCAGAAACCAGTTCAGACGAGTTTGAATACAATTAAACAGGTGCCTCCTATCTGTCTGTCAACCACAATTTTCAGATTTTCTTTCTAAGCCTACTGTTGCTTAGTGCCTACCAATGTGAACAGAGTGGAAGAGAGACTGAAAACCAGCAAGATCTGGTCCTTTCTGGTAATGCCCAGGCAATTCTTAGAAGGACCGCTATAGGATCACAGTACTCTCAATTAATATGTATTGACCTTGAAAACCATTTTAAAAATCCATACCTACCAGCAATAATATTGATGTTTTTATCTATTAAAAATTTTTATCTGATCAGCTATAGAAACAGTATGTGACTTTCAATTCTTTCTCAGTTCTCACAAGGTCAAGCTCACAAGGTAAAGGGAATAGAAAGAAGCCTGATGCTAAAGCTCACTGACCCACGTAGGGATTAGCTTCCCGGAAGTCCCCTGGTACTCTTGCTTCCTTGAATAGGGTAAGCAAGTTAAGGCACCTGCCTTCAAGATGACTGGAGCCTACCAATGATTCGATTTTTAAAAATGTATTGAATACCCACCATGTTGAAGTCACAAGACTAACCATTCATTCCACAGGTGTAGACTATTCTTTGTGTTTAAAGATGGCATTTCCAGGTAGTGTTTATTTGTGTCATGTGACAGGTAATGCTAACAAGATGATCATTTGTTGAAAACATGATTAAAGAACAAAGCCCCTGAAGCAGATCTGGAGCGAGTCTTAGTTTCCCTGCCAGTAACTGGGACTACAAACCTTAAATCTTCTTACAGGGCTGTTGAGGTCATAAAAATTGAGCCACGAAAATCGTCATAAATCTTGGTTCACTGCCTCTTTGCCCTACACCAGAAACCTAGCTTCTTCAAATTTCTACAAAAATAGCTCTGAAGCCCCTTAGGCAAAGGGGCTCACATGTGCCTCTTGACCTCTTAGGTTTGCCATGATATCCACCTTCGTCTGCCTCTGCTGCTGCTGCTTTCTTCAAAGGCAAATTTCTGTGCTACCCATTATTATCAATTCCTGCTGAAGATATCAATCAGTCAGTATAACACACACACACACACACACACACAGACACACACACACACACACACACACACACACACCTGCTCACCATGATGGCACCAACCCTGCTTGATCCCAAGGGGTGCAGGCCACACGTTCGGATTGCCTTTTGTCCTCCTTGCCCTCCCTTTGGATCCTTTCTTCATCTCTGGTCCGTTGTCACTTTTGAATCTGAATTCCTTACCCAATCCTCCCCCCCTCCTGACAACCACAGATCAGAGCCCCGCGAGCTCCGCCTGTGCTGGCAAGTGCCCCGCCGCAGAGCGGTGCTGAGCTTTGTCTCGTCCCTAGAGAGTAACTGTCCCACTCGTACCCCAAGTGAAACCTTGCTCATCTTTGATGCCACCCCAGTGGAGCTTTCTGTTATACTCTTCACCTCCTACTCCCATTAGAACAATAAATGGTTCCCTCTGTGTTTTCAGAGTTGTTTGTTCGCTTGGCCAGTATAATGCCAGTTATCTATTAATTATTTATGTGCTTGTCTCATTTGCAAGAGCGTAAGTTCCTCAAGGGGCACAGAGCACATTTTTATTCACTTCTATCGCCTGAGCCTAGCACCTGATAGGTACCCTATAGCGATGTGTCATAAGGATATCTTTGACAAAAAGAAAAGAAGCAATGTAAACACATGATTCATGCTCATCCTCTCCTCCCTCTACCTGGCACACTCACCCACACACAAATATACAACCACACACACGTACTAGTGAGCGTGCCTTAAAAGCCTAGTATGTGTATGGTTTCACCACGGCCATTGCATGTATCCTGCCCGTTATAGTTTCAGTGGGCAAATCCCTCCTTCTACTCTCAGGTGAGCATTTTGCATCTCCTTATTGTGGAGTGACTCTGTTTTTATCTCTACATTTACAATTAGAACAGCTGCATCTTCATTTCTCTAAATCCCATTCCTCCCTTTTTGGATTTGTTGTAGGAGAAATAGACAAAGAGTAGGGCAAATTAAGGGAAAGGATTTGGTACTTGGTTTAGGCTGATGTTTGTCTCCCCCAAATCCATATGTTGAAATACTAACTCCCTGTGGATGGTATTAGGAGGTGGGGCCTGCAGCAGAGCCCTCCTGAATGGGACAGTGGCCTCATATAAGACCCTGTGCTTCACAGGTGCCGTGTGGGGGGAACCGTGCGAAGAGGGCTGGCCATGACCCAGGAAATGACCCTCACCAGACCCCAAATCTGCCAGCACCTTGATCGTGACTCAGCTTCCAGAAGAGTGAGAAACAAGTTTCTGTTGTTTATAAGCTACCAGGTTTATGGTATTCTGTTATTGAAGCTCAATAGGACTCAGTACCACATAGGGAAAAAATGAAAAAGATTTCAAAAGTTCAAGCCAACCAATGTTCAACTATTAGACTATACACTCCAGGTAATCTAGAGATAAGAAATGAGAAATCTGGAGGTGACTGACTTTTCACAGAAAGTGGGCTTCAGATCCTCCATCGCAGAGGTTTCCGTGGTATCTTACAGTGCACGTTCAACGGCCTTAGACACCCTTCCTAACGCTGCGCAGCACCAGTACTCAGGTGGGGTTCTCATACAAACCTGAATGGTATATTGGCTTCAGTAAAATTATTTTTATTGTGGCTTTTTCATTGTTATGACACATAAGTCATTATCCTGCAGGTAAATTACCTACTGTTCTTAATCGTGGTTGACAAATTATTTTACCATTCAGGAACAATGAACTTTTGCTATGAGTCTTAATATACTTCTAAAAATAAGTTTTCTTATTCAAGGTTCATCTGATTGCACTCAATTCTATCTCAGGAAAAGGAGAGTTTTAAACTAGAAGGAGAAAGAGAATCCAACATGCATTTGCATGTAGGAACCAGAGTGTGAGCCTGTCATCACCGGACAAAACCACAGAGCCACACAAGCAGGGACCAAGTCTCTCTCCTCTCAGATACCCACGTGTGGCCTTCCTCACGACACTCTTCCTATCTGGCTATACTTGGTTGTTTTCCTCTCTGCAACCTGTGCTTATAAATTCAGTTTGCACACAATTTAACCTGGAAATTGCTCTTGGGTTCTAGCTACAACATCCAAAACCAATTTCAGCAGTTTGCTGGTTTCCCACAGAGGATATGACCACTACAAAAATTGTAGAACACAAACTAGTTTATGAATAACCAGTTCTGGATCAAGTTCCCTCCTTTAATTCAACCAGTTATGAGCCTGGGGAAGGAACAGAACTCGGGAAAACCCACTCAGGAGGGGCTGTAAGTGAGAACAGATTCTTCTAGAAGGGGACAGTAGCAGGGCTGTGCAGATAGCCCAAAGCTGCCTATAGCAGGGGTTGGCAAACTTCTGTGAAGGGCCAAATGTGAAGACTTGAGGTATTCTTACCCACACAGTCTCTGGACAACTACTAAATTCTGCCATTTGTGGTACAAAAGCAGCCATAACCAACATGCAGACAAATGAACATGACTGCATTTCAATAAAACTTGGCTTACAAAAACAGGTGCTAGCTCGGATTATTTGGGAGGCTGAAATAGGAGGATCACAGGTTTGAGGCCAGCCTGGGCAACTTAGTGAGACTCTGTCTCAAAATAAAAAATGAAAAGGGCTGGTGGCACAGGGATCTAGCCCCAGGCTAAAGCGGCGGATCCCTGCTCTTACAGGGATTCTTACCGAGATTTTTGAGAGCAATACAGCCAAGAACATAAAAAATCATTCAAATGAAGTATTTTTCTTACAAAGGTATTATGTGTCTTAAGTAGAAATATTCAGATATGTTAAAGTAGGAAAATTTATTTCATCTGACCACTCAGAAAATAAAACATGGCTCACAGTTCAGTCTTTTTTCTGAGTTTTTAAAGTAATTAGAATTACACATATTGCTTTAGAGGTTGCCATCACCACATAACAAAAAAAAATCATAAACATTTTCTCTTGTCATTTAATATTACACAAATATCATTAATAATAGATGTATATGCTCGTAGACATTTATCAACCAGCTCTCTGAGGGGTAAAACTAGCCTGGATTTATAGCATTTTCTGATTTCCATGGTGTAAACATTCCTACCCTGGTTGGTTTCAAGCTACCAACAACTCCACAAATGTCTTGTAAAATTCAAGCTGTAACAACTGGCACTTGCAAGCTCCAGCAAATCACTGAGTGTATTCCAAATGCACACAGCAAATTATTCAGCCAACGCCATGTTTTTGAACGTGTTATTTCCAATTTTTTACTATTAATGACAATAATGTAATGAGCATCGGGAAGTCTTTCCCCAGATTGCTTTCTTCCTCTAAAAAGTTTCCTAAAGCTGGAGTTTCTGGGTCAAAAGTATGCAGCGCTGAAGGCTACAAAAGTGAATTTTCAAATGCTCAACTTTTACCAACTTTTGTTCTCTGTGGTAACTAGACAATGCAGTTTTGCTGGAATCCTTGCCACAATGGGTCTATGCAATTATTATTTACCAGTTTGATAAGCTCCAAAGGGCATCTTGTTAATTTTAAATTTTCATATATTTGATTATTTTAAGACAATCTTTTCATATGTTGACTGACAGATTATAGTCTTGCCATTTCTTTCCTAGTAGGTTGTTTTTATACATTATTTGGGTTGTTAACTTTAGGGTAGCAGTTCCTTTTCTGCCATATATGTTTAAGATGGTTTTTTTAATTTTTATTTTTTGTTAGGCACTTTTAATTTAATTTATAAAGGTTTCATTTACAGCAATTTTCACATTCACTATTTTTCTTTCCATTTTTTCTGTTGAAAGGCCTTCCTCATTTTCAAGAGATTAGACATATTTAAGTTTTTATTTTATTTTATTTATTTTTTTTGCGGTACTGAGGATTGAACTCAGGGGCATTCTACCTCCAAACTACACCCCCAGCCCTATTTTTTATTCTTTATTTTGCCGGGCGTGGTGGCGCACGCTTGTAATCCCAGCATTCGGGAGGCTGAGACCAGAGGATCAGGGTTCGTGACCAGCCTCAGCTACCTAGTGAAGTTTTTATTTTATAATACATATTATAAGCATATTTATCAATAATTTTTCTATTATCTTTTGGGCTCTTTTTTATGGTGTACATTTAATTCTTTTGGAAGTTATTTGGTATATGGGGTAGTAATCTGATTCATTTTTCTCCAAATTTGTCTCAAAAAACAATTACTGAACAATTAATCTTTAACAGAGCATTTGACAATATTACCTTTATTTTATTTTAATTTCTTATAGACTTTAAAGTATTGAATTCCATTTAGGAATACAATATGTTTTTAAGTATTTGATGATTTCAGACATTAAATTTTATGCTCAGAAGTTCTCTTTAATTGAAGGCAGTATAAAATGATCAAATAATAAATATATATTAGAACATCTTCATAAATGGGAAAATATGGATAACACCTCAGCCATGTGAAATCTATTTTAACTAAATATTTCTAACTCTATTTTGACATTGAACTCTTTCCTCCATTTCTAAGGAAGTACTGCTGCTTTTCTTGATGTGTTTTCTTAATGCTAGTCTAGAATTATAAGTAAGACATTTATAAATCTCTGAAGATTTGCAGGAAAAAAATCATGAGAGATGAATTTTACATATCTTGTAACTTTAATCCCAAACCACCTTTTTTCACTTATAAATGTTAAAGTAAAAAAAAAAAAAAAAACCAAAAAGTTAATAATACCTGTGTGTCATGGAGCATGCCTATATCCCCAGCTACTTGAGAAGCTGAAGCAGGAGGATTACAAGTTTGAGGCCAGCTTAGGCAATTTAGTAAGACTCTATGTCAAAATAAATAAATTGGGCTAGTGATATAACTCGGTGGTAAAGTGCCCCTGGGCTCAGTCCCCAGGACCACAAAAAAGTAGTAAATAATATTTAATATCAAGTAAAGGGTAATATACAATAGAATCCATATTTCCTACAGTTTTCTATTTTGAAAATTCATCTTGATTTAGTGCAGATTCTATGACTCCCTGTAAAAAGAGTAATGACAATAGACAAGAAAGACCAACATCTGGCTTTTTAAATTCCATTTACAGGCTTGTAGATAGTAGAACAATATGATAAAGGAAGAAAGACAAAACAAACAACTTGCAATAGAAATCCATATTCTTTTGCTTGCTTGTAGTGGAACTACAAATAAATTAATTCAGCTGCTCACTGCCCGAGTTTCTTTATCTATAAAATGGGAATAATGATACCTTGGGGTCATGATGAGAAATGAATCATTTATTCTCTATAAAAAAAGGTGTCTAGCAAAATGCATGCCATATAAAATGGTAAATGTTCCATGTGCAATTAAAGTAAATGTGAGTTTTTTGGTTTTTGATGAAGTGCTCTATAAATGTCTCTTAAGTCATTTGTAGTGATGTTGAAGTCTTCTTTATCCTTACTGATTTTCAGTGTAGATTTTTTTCTCTATATATTAATGAGGAATCTTTTAAGTTTCCAACAAATATGACTTTGCCTGTTTTTCCTTTTGGATCTATCAGTTTTTTTCTATGTATTTTATATTTGTGTTGTGAGATATGCATAGCTTTAAAAGTGTTATGACATCTTGGAGAATTGCCCTTTTATTTTTATGTAATGCCCTTCATTTATTCCTCACAATGCTTCTTAACCTTCAGTATACTTTCTTTGACACTAATGCAGCTATATCCTTTTTTGTAAGAGTTGGCATAGCCTATTTTTTTCCATTCTTTTACTCTTTAATCAGTCAATGTCTTTTATATTTAAATTTCTTATAGACAGCATTAGTGGGTCTTTCTTTTTAAACCAATTTGACAATCTTTGTCTTTTAGTTGATGTATTTAGACTGTTAATATTTAATATAATTTTTGATATGTATGGATTAAATTCTACTAACTTTTTATCTATTTTCTATTTGTCCCATTTGGTTTTCTTTTTTCCTCCTTTTCTACCTTCTATTGCTTAATTGAACATACTTATGATTCTACTTTATTTCCGCTATTGATATACTGTGTCTCGAAAGATGTCTAGAAGATGCTGTGGAGTTCATAATTTCTATGTTTATTTAATTTAATCACAGCCTATTTTCAAATAATATTATAATGTTCCACATTTGTGTATGAGCCTTAACATAATATATTCCCAATTCCTTATTCCCAAACTTTGTGTGCTATTTTTATCATATAATTTGCTTTTTTATATGCTAGAAACAAAAATCCATTATTATCCAAGTATGCTATAAATACAAAATTATAACTTTTAAAGTAAATAAAAGTAGTAAATTTAATTCTATTACTATCTTCACTAATTTTATTTCTAGTACTCTTCATTTCTTTGTGTAGATCCAGATTTCTGCCTGATATAATTTCTGCCTATAGAATTTATTTTACTCTTTCTTGACGTGTAGGTCTGTTGGAAATTAATTCTCTTAGTTTTTGTTTTTCTGAGAAAATCTTTATTTCTGCTTCACTTTTGAAAGATACTTTCTCTGAGTATAGAATTTTTTTTTTTTTTTTTTTTTTTTTTTGCGGTACTAGGGATTGAACTCAGAGGCATTCTACCTCCGAGCTATACCCCCAGCCCTACTTTTTATTCTTTAATTTGAAACCGAGTCTCACTAAGTTGCGGAGTGCCTCACTAGGTAGCTGAGGCTGACCGTGAACCTGGATCCTCCGGTCTCAGCTTCCCGAATGCTGGGATTACAAGCGTGCGCCACCACGCCCGGCTCTGAGTATAGAATTCTAGATTGATATTTTTCCCTTCTGATACTTTCAAGGAACTACTCCAGATGACTTGAATAATCTCTGATAAGAAGTCTACTATAATTCTTATCTTTAATTCCTCTCTATGTAATGTGTCTTTTATTTCTTCTGACTTCCTTAAACTTTTCCTCTTCGTTTTTATAAGTTTGGTGTGTGTGTGTGTGTGTGTGTGTGTGTGTGTGTGTGTGTGTGTGTGTGTATGTGTGTGTGTGTATCACTGAGGATTGAACCCAGAGGAATTCTACCTTTGAGCTATACCCTCTGCCCAATTTTTCTTATTTGGAAACAGTCTTGCTAGATTGATGAGAGTCTCACTATTGCTGAGACTGTTCTCGAACCTGCAATCCTCCTGTCTCAGCCTCCCAAGTACTGGGATTACAAGCATGTACCACAAGGCCCAGCTTGATTTTATATGTTTAAATATGAAATATCTAGGTTGTGATTTTTTATCCTGTTTTGGGATCTATATATCTTTTATTTGTTGCCTACCATTAATTTTGGAAAAATCTTAGCTATTACCATTTTCCCCTTTTGAGTTTCAGTAATTTCTGTTAGCCTATTCTAAAATTCACTGATTTTTTCCTTTGGTGATAATGTCTACTACTAAGTCCATTAAAGTCAGTCTTTGTCTATGCTACTGTATTTTTAATTTCTAACATTTCTGCTTGACTCTTTCTTATAGTTTCCATCTCTTTCTGCTGAAATTCCCTTCTGTTCTTGTACTTTTTTCTGCTTTTATTCATATTCAACAGTTATTTAGAATTCCTGGTCTCATAGTTACAACTTTTATATCATATCTGAGCCTGATTTGGCTAATTGCTTTCTATGATGTGTGTGTGTGTGTGTGTGTGTGTGTGTGTGTGTGTGTGTGTGTGTATGTGTTTCTGCTTTTTCATATGCAAGAGTTTTCATCAAAAGAGCCTAGTATTTTGTGCAGGGCAGTAAATATTGATAAATAGTACTTTTTGTGTGGAGATGGGCACATGTTTTCCCAGTGAGCCTCTTAGTGTGGGAGTCTGAGTCAATGTGGTTAGGAATTGAGCTGGTTTGGGTGTTCAGTGGAGCTTTGATTGCCCTCACTGTACGATGGGCTTCAAATTCCTCTCTTGGTATTTTGCATTTATGGTGGAGACAGGTTTCTCAGAGGTATTGCAGATGTCTACTCCATTTCAGTTTGGGTTTTTTGTGCTATCCTTCAGAAGGTATCTCTCACTATGCTTCTGCGGCTCTCCCAGCAGCAGCCCACTGGCATCTGTACTCCCAGCTGGTCGGTCTGATGGTGGAGAAGGGCACTCTTGTCCCAAGCTGCAGTGTTGGGCAGGTATTGTGTGCCTGGGTGTCAGGAGTGTGGCTTTCTCAGTGCTCTGCTCCCTCCCTTACCTGTAGTTCTGTGCCCAGAATAACCCTGCCCTCCTCCAGGAGAAGATGGTAATTTTCTATTTGCCTCCATTAGCTTCAGTACTCTAAAGGGTACAGTATTACTTGCCCTTCTCTCTGTAGGTCAAGACTTTTCCTTTGTGCTGGTCTCACGGAAGCTGCTATTCCTTTCCCACAGATTTGATCCACAGTGATAGTTTCTTGGGACTTTTCCTGCTCTATTTTTATTGCTTAGTGAAAGTTGGTGCAAACTTGCCCTGTATCTGTGACCCTGAGGAGTTATATACTCTCTCACCAGCACACACCCCCTCCCCCAAACACACACGCACACTCAGTCTCTACCAATCCATCAACAATCTAGATGAAATTTCTTATTTGTGTCTTGTTTCACCTGGCCCAGATAAACAAATGTTTAGGTCCCATTTTCCCCAAAGACACCTGTATCCTGTAAGGCTTCCAGTTAGTAGGTTGTTACAAAATGACCTCAGCTACTTGATCAATCCAAGAAAAATTGTGTAGTTGAGGTTTGTCCAAATGTTTTTGTATTTTTGTTAAGAGTTTGAGTGATACTCTTCCCAACGCTCTGCATTCTAAGCAGAAACTGGAAGTAACTGGTTTTTTTTTTTTTATTTTCTTTGTCTTTTTCCACGGTGAAAAATGTTCAGCTTCTGGCTACAAATATTTGAGAATTCTTCCCTTATCATTTCTAGGACTATTATGTTCCCTTATCTTTTTTCCACTAATGTTTTTCTTTCTGTAGGTAGAACTATACTGCCATTAATTGATATCTTCTAGCACTTTGCACCTATAAAACACTTCAGAAACATTTAAATAGTTTTCTCTGTAATAATCACACGGGGCAAATGAGCAGCATCTGCCCTTATTTGGATGAGGGAATTGAAGCACAGAAAGATGTAGTCATTTATCTAGGATCAGGGCAAAGCCATCTTAAAACTTTGAAAGCTAATGTATTAGTTATTTTAGGCACCTGCTCTGACATTTCATTGGGGCAAAACTGCCAGAATGTTCTTCCCCAGAACCACAGGGAGAAATAATGCCTCGTTAGAGTAGTTACAATAGTAAATTTTTATGTATTTTGAACATTAAATTTAAACTCAGCCTAGATAAATGACCTTTGTGATTTCTAGAGAACTTTGCCAAGTCTTTACTATGCTATTGTCCTGAGAGCAGGCCAGGCTGTGGTAGAGAAAGAATGGCTTTAATTCCCTTATTACTTTAGATCCTAGTAGGCAACAGATAAAGAAAGTATGCCAAGAGGGGCCAGAATGCAAGAAATATAGTTTCTTGCTGGGTCGACAACTAAGTTCTTCATTTTACCTGGGGGAGTCTCTTGCTTCAAAGCATGCCCCACCCTACAATCAGCACACTTGTGTTCCTGCAGCCCTCTTGCGAACCATTTCTGGTTTCAGGCTCTGAAGTTACCAACTCTTGGTCTTACTTTGAGCTGCTTTATCTCCCATTTATCAATGTTCTTCTGACAGCATATTCAAACCAATCATGTTGACAACAGAGAGAACTAGTACTAGGTCTTGGAGCTTGATAAAAACAGAAGTAGGGAAAATTATTTTTCAGCAATCCAAGATTTACCACTGTTCTTTCTTCCACTTTTTGTAAAGCTTTTGGCTTTTAACAGAAGACAGAGAAAGCTGAAACAAAGAGTCAAGTCCACAGTCCCGTTTCACTAAACTCCTATTGGCTAAACCATAAGACAATTAATAATGATTGTTGAATATATAAGTCTGAGCAAGCATCAACTGTCACAGATGTGGGCAGGCACACAGGGGAAACTGAGGTGAATCTGAGCCCAGATGTCAGAGTCAGGCCAAGCTCTCTACCTGTGTGTGTGTGTGTGTGTGTGTGTGTGTGTGTGTGTGTGTGAGAGAGAGACTGGAGATTGAACCCAGGAGTGTTCTACATCTGAGCTAGACCTCTAGCCCTATTTTATTTTTTATTTTGAAACAGGGTCTCACTAAGTTGTTAAAGCTGGCCTCAAACCTGTGATCTTCCTGTTTCAGCTTCCCATGTCTTCAGGTGTGCACCACAACGCCTGCTATAAAGTTTTATTTTCTTATGGCAACCTGGAAGAGAAGAGAACAATTGAACTATCATAGGGCCCTTCCATATGAAGCAATTTTTATTTTAAATATTTAAATAAGCTTTAGTTGTCCTAATAAGGAAAATAGAAAGATGCAAAGAATTGTGAAAATAATGCTCAGTGGAACATTTTGTATATCTAGGACTTGGACTGACTGCATCTTAATTTTGATGAAAATTGTAGGAAATTGTTTGCTAGAGATTCAAGTGCTTCATATTTGCAAGTTGACTGCTGTTTAGCTACTGTGCTTCCTCATCCTGTTTACTAAAAGCTACCATTAGTTATGAGGATTACAAATCTAAAAGAAGACTAAGGCATTATTGTATTTGTGTCAAAGATTGTGAATAAAATAATGGGTCAAAAAACCTAATCTTTCATGAGGAAACATCAACATTTCAGACAAATTAAAGAATTGGAAAAGTTAAACCTTAATAATGATAAGTTTTTTATCTGGCCATCTGTTAACTTTTATCGGTGCATTATAATTATATGCAATATTGGGATCATTGTGTTATATTCATACATGCACAAACATAATTTGGTTGATTACAATAATGCTAAGTTTGGGGTGGCAGGGTGAGGAAGGAAGTGGGAGATGAAGACACAAATGTACTAGAGGAGATGGTAATGAAAATGGGGCAGTTCCAGGTAAGAGGGAGTAAGCACCCCAAACCCTTCTTTCCCACTGAATTCAATCATAGAACCAGAGCCAAACGCATGGAACTTGTATCTGATGTCCCTAGAAGGAAAGGTTAATTGGGAAAGAATATTAGATTTGAAGTGTCACTGGACCAGTGCTAAGTTTGTCATTTACTCCTCACAAGAAGCCCTTAGTCTGAACCAAATGCAGGTGGGATTCAAGAACAAACGCCTGGTGCAGAGAGAGGTCCAGGAGGAATCCCCTGGTTCTGGCTCAAGGAGTGAAAAAAGGAACTCCTAAAGCTCAGAGGGGGGGAGGGAATCGCAGCATTTCTGTTGTTGTTTCTCTTCCCTCTTTCCTCTGTTCTCTCACACCATCTCCAAGACAATTCATGGATGGAGTAGTGACTACTAATACCTAGGAACTGTACATTGATATGCATGAAATGTATTTAAAACGCCCACCGAAACTTATTAAAAAATAACTCAAAATGGATTATAGCTGAGCGTGGTGGTGCAGACTTGTAATCCCAGTACATGGGAGGCTGAGACTAAAGGATCACAGGTTTAAGGCCAGCCTCAGCAATTTATCAAGACCCTTGATGACTAAGCAAGACACTGTTTCAAAATAATAAAATAGGGCTGAGGTGCAGTTCAGAGATAGAACACCCCTGAGTTCAATCTCCAGTACCCCTCCTCCCCCACGCGCGCACACACAAACACACACACACACACACACACACACACACACACACGAATCAACTCTTATACACTGTCAGTGGAATCGTAAATTAGTACAATCACTATGGAGGTCAATATGGAGTTTCCTCAAAAGACTAGGAATGAAACTCCCATATGATCCAGAAATATCATTCCTTGGTATTTTTCAAAAATAATTAAATTAGCAGGACGTGGTGGCACATGCTTGTAATCCTAGTACTTGGGAGGCTGAGATAGGAGGATCACAGGTTCAAGGACAGCCTCAACAAGTAGTGAGACTCTCAACAACCTAGTGAGACCCTGTTTCCAAATAAGACATTTAAAAAAATCAAGCTGGGGATATAGCTTGAAGGTAGAATGCCTCTGAGTTCAATCCCCAGTACCACAAACAAAAAACCAAATTTATAATACTACAGCAATACATATATACCTATGTCTATAGCAACACAATTCACAATACTCAAGTTATGGAACCAACCCAAGTGTCCATCAACAGATGACCTGATAAAGAAAATGTGTTATATATGCACAATATAATTCTACTCAGCTATAAATAAGAAAAAAAATGTATGTCATTTTCAGGGAAATGGGTGCAAGTTGACAATATTATGCTGAATGAGATCAGTCTGTCAGGAAGTCAAAGGTTGTATGTTTTCTGTCATATGTGGAAACTCGAGAGAAAACAGGAAGCATAGGGACTTAGATAAACGTGAAGAGAGACCAGCAGAAGAGTGGAAGGAGATGGGGGAGGGAAGTGAGGAAGCGGAAAATGAGACTTCGTGAAGCAAACAGTTTAAATAATGCTATGGCCACTTATCAAGGTATCACTAAGGATAGGAAGCTAACTTGGGCGGGAAGTGAAAGGAAGAACGCCAAGAGCTTTGTGCACGCATGCTTGTAGAACCTGGAACCTCACTGTGGTATGTGACTGCAATGCATTGATAGAAGTATTTAAAAATGGATCTCATCTCTAAATATAAGTGAACTGTAAATTCCTAGAAGGAAGCAGAGAAGCAAATCTTCCTGAGTTGGAATTAGGCAATGAGATCTGAGACATATCACTAAAACCACAATTCACATTTGAAAAAAAAAGTCATAATTTAAAAACTTCAATCTGAGAAGTTCTATGTTAAGAGAATAAAATGACTGTGAGTAAATACTTATGAACACACATCCAACAAAGAACTTGAATCCATAATATAGAAACAACTCTCAAAACAACAAAGAAAAAAGCTGCATTAAAAGTAAGCAAAAGAAGCTGGGTGTGGTGGCATATGCCTGTAATCCCAGCACTTGGGAGGCTGAGACAGGATGATCGCAGGTTCAAGGACAGCTTCAGAAACTTAGTGAGATGCTCATCAACCTGGCAAGACCCTGTTTGAAATCAAAAAGTAAGAAAAAAATAAAAAGAATTGGGGGGTGTTGCTCAGAGGTAGAAAGCCCCTGGGTTCAATCCCTAGTACCAAATATATGTGTGTGTGCGTGTGTGTGTGTGTGTAAAAGTCTTGAACAGACCCTCCACCAATGAGGATATAATGATAGTAAATAGGTACATGAAAATATATTCAATGCCATTATCCAATAGGGAGTTATAAATTAAACCATGATGAGATGCATACATACAAGAATGACTAAAATAAAAAACATGATGTGGAGCAATAAAGTTTTGTATTGCTACCGGGATGCAAAATGATGTAGCCACTGTGGAAATAATATGGTCTTTTAAACATGCTCTTCACCTATGATACAGTAATACTATTTCTGAATACCTACTCTAAAATATTACACATTTGTGAAATAACCTCCTCATGTATATTTTAGTAGCTCTATTCATGTAATTTATGTAATTGCCCCATACTCAAAGTCTTTCAATGGTGGAAGAAACTGAGGAATATCAATATAAAGGAATACTACTCAGCAATAAAAAGGAAGACACTTTTGATAAATGTATAAATTTGCATGAATCTCAAAGCATTGTGCTACATAAAAGAAGCTGGCTTCAAAAGGCAGCATACCCTACAATTACATTTATATAAAATTCTCAGTAAAATAAACATGTAAGGATAGAGAATACATCAATGGTTGCTAGGAAATAATGGTGAGGGATTCAAAGGATAGCACAGGAGATTCTTGGTGGGAAGAGATATTCTATAACCTGACTGTTGTGTTAGTTGCCCCAATCTATACATGTGTTAAAATTCTAAAACCTGTACAACTAATAAAAGTCACATTCAGTCTTATAATGCCACTGCACCCAGCTTGATAATTTTTGAAAGCAACTTTTAAAAAGAGATGTAGACTTGTGTGTATGACTTTGAACCTCTCTATGATGTATAATTACAATGCACTGATAAGAGTATTTTAAAAGGAAAGTTGCAAAATCAAACCAAAAGGAAAAATAGAAACCTTTAACTTTAACTTTATTTTATAACATTAATTTCAAGTCCAAGAACAAGAGGCGTGTAGTGATTGCAAACCAGTATCATCACATCACTGAATCCTGGCACCAGAGAAAAGTTCCCTGGATGTTGGAGAGCAGCGTTAAGTGAGACACTGGGCGGGCTTCAGATGAGTGGTCAGTGTCACTGGTCAGTCCTAAAGTCATGGTCCTCCAGGGGTATTTGTCTCTCAATTTACTCAAATTCCCCAGGGAAGGGCCAGCCTATCACATTTCTTATTATTATGCAGATATTATTGGTCATGATTCGGTGTGTTCTAATATAGCTTTCTCTTTCTGCCTTATGAAATCTGTGTTTTTCTTTGTCTTTTTGGCCCATGCACACCTCCTAAAACTAGGAACGTACTATGTCACCTTCTGATCACACTTCAATCCCATAACTTCCATTTCCTTCCTGAGGCCTTTGCAGACCTTGCTCTCTGAGTGGGTGAGTGTAAAGTATGACAGTTTGTCATCTGGTATTGACCTAGGCCAAGAAAGCACTGTGGTATGCTTTCTGCAGAATTCTCCTCCTGCCAAGGCTCAGAGGAATCTACTCAATGCCAGGATGCTCCAGGAACTCTTCCCCTTCCCCTACCCAGTACCAAAGCAGGCAGTGAGGTAATGTGGGCCACTGCCATCCCTGCCCCACCCAACACCACGCACTGCTGTCTACCTCAGTCACTCGGCTGTTGGTCAGAACTTCCTAGAACAAATCAATAAAAAACTATCAGAAGTATTTTATAGGATAGCACCACACCTTACCCCTTCTTGGTACTTGCAATCAGGTTTCTTTACAAAGCATTATAGTATTATGGATTCAGATTCAGATTTAGCTGACATTGGAAATGCTGTTTATGTGACAGGTGAGTTTGCTGTACATTATCTCATTTAATTCCCATCACCTTGAAAGTATTTACTAAGTACCAATTCACATTAGGTGCTACTTTAACTTAGGCTGCTTGGGAGGCGCCCTGTAGGACCTTGCAGCGCAATGACACAGCATATCTATGTAAGCATACACATTTCCTTTGGTACTGGGGAGCAGTCTACCTCTGAGCTACATTCCCGACTTATTTCACTGTTTAATTTTGAAACAGGGTCTCACTAAATTGCTGAAGTCCTCATTAGGTTGCTGAGCTGTCTTTAAACTTCTCTTGTCTCAGCCTCCCAAGTACTGGGATTGCAGACGTGGGCCACCATGCCTGGCTAGCACACATATTTTTTAAAGTATTTACTTGAGTGTTTGTGCTGTGCACATTTAAGAGGGAACATCCCCAAATTTGAGGACTACAACAGCTAATGTTGAAATGCAGCCTGCACACCTTGGGAGATAGTGTGGACTGCAGCATGCATAGCCGACTCAACCACTGCAATGTGAAGCAACGTGCTCAGCAGCGTGGTTCTTGGCAGTTCTGTGCTCATGCACACATATGAACTAAAGAGCAGTAATGATGGGTATTTAACTGGCCCATGTGCAAATCTGTTATAGCCCAGAAGCTTTGGATGAATTTCTACCATAGCCTTTGGCTAAGCAAGTTTGAGCATTCTGCCAGAGTGCTCTGCTCGTCTTTGAGTCCTCCTTCCACTTGTCATGCTAAAGTATAACAATAGCTAACAGAGTCATAGTCACGAATTCTTTCACTTAAACCAGTGCCAAAATCAATTTCGAAGCATTATCTCAAAGTTGCTTTCAACTCTTTCTGGATGTTTCTCTTCAGCTAGAATATCACCCCCTACACTGGAATCTTTATTACATCACACTAATCTAATTTAAATGCATTTTTACTGTACTTGGTTTAATGAATGTGGAATGTGTCACTATGAAATTGCACCATTAATTTGATAAATAGGACTTGAAGGTATAATTTTTTCCAGCATTGCAGACTAATGAAGCTAAAATACATATATAATAAGAAGTGTAAATAATAAATTATTCTTAGGAGCAAAAAAATTAATTAGATCTTACCACAAATTGCATCTTGATGTCAATTTTTTTTTTCAAAACAACTGACTTTCAAACTATTTGGAACTCCACTGTAAACCCTGGCAAGTTTCTCAAGTGGTTACCTTCCATCTTGGGAATCTGCTTTAAGAAACTGCTATTGTTCAAAAAGTCCTTTCAAGATGCCAGGATCCCCTGTTGTCATTTCTACTGGGCATTTAGAGAATCTAGATGAATTAATCTACTTCTTTAAGTTGCACAGTTTTATTTATTCATAAAGACTCTTGAATCCTTTTAGACAGTATGCTGTGGAAATGGAGGTGGGGGGAGAAACCCCCCAAAAAACAAACAAAAAAGAGATCGTATATGCAAATTTGCATACAAATGTGGCAGAACTTCATTTCCAGTGATTTGGGGGGAGTTGCTCCCACACACTTGCTTTTCACCAGGAGCTAGGTCTGTGTTGTCCATTGGCTGAGTGATGTGATCAGAGATCTGAGAGTGATGGTTCCCACCCACACCCCATGGGTAGATAAGCTGTAAATTAGCTGGTTAATATACACACTGAAACCAGAGACCAGATAATGCTCCAGATGAGATTCTATTCCTTGGGTGGAAAAGAAAGAATTGTGGTTACAAGTGGCATAAGTGTGCTTTGGTTCGGGTTCAGCCTAGGAGCAGTGACTTGCATTCGTACAGATTAGCCAGTAATTCCTAGAACTCCAATTAATGAAATCTTTGCAGAGGATATTAGCTACAGCTCGCCTGTCTGCTTAGAAACACAAAGACTACAAAAGCCAAAATGCACAGCAATAGGTTGCCCATTTGGAAACTCCAGTCTTTGTTTATAGTCTCTATATTAATTTTATAAATCAAGTGTCCCTGGGCATGGTGGTACACACTTGTATCTCAGTACTTGGGAGGCTGAGATAAGAGGATTGCAGATTTGTGGCCAGCCTCAGTAACTTAGTGAGGCCCTCCACAACTTGGAGACCTTGTTTCAAAATAAAAAATAAATAAATAAAATAGAGCTTGGGGTGTCGCTCAGAAGTAGAATACCTCTGGGTTCAATCCTCAGAACCACACACACTCACACAAAGTACCCAACCAGGTGTGGTGATACATGCCTGTAGCCCAAATACGTGGGAGGCTGAGACAGGAGAATCGCAGGTTCAAGATCAGCCCTGGCAATGTAGCAAGAACCTGTTTATTTATTTATTATATGCTTTTATTGGTGCATTATGGTCTCACATCATAATGTAAATCATGTTGACAATGACATACATGCACATAGCACTTGGTGCCCCCCAAAAGACCCTGTTTAAAAATAATAATAAAAATAAAAGAAGGGGATATAGTTTGGAGATAGAATGCTCCTGGGTTTAACCACTACTACCACTGGGGAAAAAAATGTATCCATCATACACAATAACCAAGTTTTAAATTTTTATTGATCTGACATGAGGATGTTTTTAGCTTCATTGTCAAAATGAGACTAAAGTTTTCCTCATAGAAAGGTTCCAAGCAAAGGGGAAAAGCTGTTGGAATTAGAGTGCACCGAGGGGGGTCCTGCCACCCCTCTTTGAGTCCCCAGCCACAGGTCTATGAAACGGCAGACATCCCTTCCTGGCCCAGTTCAGGACCCGGGCCCAAATGCCCTCCTTGGCCCTATTTCCCATTCCTCGTGTGTAGTTTAACAAACAATGTTTTCATTCCTTGTTATTTGATTCGAAGCCAAAATTCTGATGTGGCATCAGTTTTGTTGCCAGATAATGCATTAAACCTTACTGAGGGGTAAACATAATGATCTTCATTAAACCCTTTCAATGAACCCACCTCCTGCTTCTCCAGGTTGAGAAAAGCGTCGGCAAGGAGCGCAGTGGAAGTGTCTTGGAGCTGTTTTCTTCTTGTAACAGAGGGAGGGAGAGATGAGTGGCAGCTTTTAGGGGGCGAAAGAAAGTTAGGTAAACATAAAAGGTTTTGCAATATTTCCTTTCCTAATGGCAAAGTTTCAGAGCAATAAATCACAATTCAGTCAATACCATTAGTTTTGGGGCATTATATACCCTCATTAAAGTGCATAAACAATTATATTTATTGAAGGTAATGTACTGTGTAGTGCATTATAACGACACTCATTAACATATGTAATCATCATTTGAATGGGCTTTACTACAATGTAAACTGATAATGGCATGATTACACACTGGGTTATTAACTTTTCAGTCTTAAGATAATAAAAGGTGATGCAAGAAACCAAAAGCACATATGCGTTTCCCTCATTTGTGAGTTATGCATTTCATACCAAATTCTAAGCCCAGGTATTCATGCTCAAGAGCTGTCTCTGCCGCCTATTGTCTTGACAAAATGCTCAGTTTCCTTCTCTGCTTTGAGTATTGGGGGAGTATGTGGCCAAACTTACTTCTGTGGGTGACCTATTTCTAACTTATTTTGTGGCTTGATGTGTTCACGCTCTAGTTTCGATACCTTTCTACGCTAGACTCTGACAATAAGACGTGTTCTCAGATAAATGGAAGTTTCTTCGCAAATTTCACTTTAGAGGAATTTGGCTAATGGGGAAATATTGGGAAACCTCAGATTGAGAGACATGGTAGAAAAGTGGCAAAGCCATGAAAGACAATGAATAAGGAATTCTCTTAAGACTAAAGAGATATAATAGCCAGGCGTGGTGGCACACACCTGTAATCCCAGCACTTGGGAGGCTGAGACAGGAGCATTGTAAGTTTGAGGCCAACCTCAGCACTTTACCAAGATCTTCAACAGCTCAGTGAGACCCTGTTTCAAAATAAAAAAATAAAAGGGCCTGTGCGTGTAGCTCAGCGGTAGAATACCCCTGGGTTCAATCCCCCGTACAACACATGCATACATATATCATGAAAGAGACATAATAACTAAATGCAATGTGTGATCTTAGGTTAGATCCTGGAACAGGATTTTTATCTCTCTTGCTTTAAAGACATTTTATTAGGATTATTGGAAAATTTTGAGTAAGTTCTGTAAATCAGATAATAGCATTTTACAAATATTAATTTCTTGATGTTGATAATTTTACTGTGGTTATCTAAGAGTGTTCCTTATGCACATAAAAGTATTTTAGAGTAAAGACTCTATGTGTAATTTGCTGTCAAATGAATCAGAAAAATAATATGCATATATTCCTAATAATAATACATATACATATACATAGAGATAATCATAAAATATGTGGTAAAATGTTGACATAATGTGGGTGGAAAATATTCAGAAATTATTTGCACTAGGCCTCAACATTCTCTAAATCTGAAATATTTGAAAATTTAAGACATGTAGAATGTAAGAACTGACTATAAAAGTCATGACTTTCATGATGTTGCCCCACCACACACATACACATAGATACACACATACATGTACACATACACATACACACATACACATATGCACATACGCACATATGCACATACACACATATACACATACACAGAAACATCCATACACACATACACACATATGCACACATACACACATATACACATACACACATATGCACATACACACATACACATACCCACACATATGCACATACACACATATACGCACATACACACATACACATACATATGCACATATACACACACGTACACACACACATATACACATACACATGCATGTACACACATACACACATACATGTGCACAAACACATACACCTACACACATGTGTGTACACACATGTACCCGCATACACACATACATGTACACAAACACACACATACATGTACACAAACACACATATACACATACATGTACACATATATACACACATACACGTACACACATACACATACACACGTATGCACACATACACACATGCACATACACATGCATACATGTACACACACGCACATACACACACACACACACATACACACACACTCACTAGCTTCCATATAGGTGAGAAAACATTCGATACTTTTTTTTTGAGCTGGGTTCAACTTTGTCTTTAACATGATGTTCTCTAGTCTCATCAATTTTTCTGTGAATTACATAATTTCATTCTTCTTTATGGCCGAATAAAACTCCATTTCCACATTTTCTTTATCCATTCATTTGTTGGTGAGCACCTAGGCTGAAGTAGAAGGGAGATTAGCAAAGAATGGAAAGTTGAGGCGGGGAGAGAAGAGAGGGTAAGGGAAAGTATTGGAGAGTGATATTGATTAAATTATGTTATATGCACGTGCCAATAATGCCACAATGAAACCCACTATTCTGTATAATTAATATACACCAATTTTTTTTAAAAGGCTATGATTTTAATTGAGCAGGCCTGTAGGCTGGTGTTACCAGCAATGAGTAGGAACAGGGATCAGGAGCTTAGTACTCAATATCGCCTTTATCAGCCGGGTCAGTGAATGTCCCAGACTTGAGGTGACAGTTCTTAATTCATATCTAGACAGTTAATATTTATTTCCTATGTTTTATATCCAAGAATGACAAAAGGATTGTAATATGAAAGGTGAAAGACATTGTACTCTAATCACTTAGATTAAAGAGATATAGCAGTAACCATTTTCAATCCCTTTTTTGCCAGGCATGGTGGTACACGCCTGTAATCCCAGTACTTGGGAGGCTGAGACAGGAAGATCACAGGTTCAAGGCCAGCCTCAGCAACATAGGGAAACTGCTGAAAAATAAAAAATAAAATAGGGCTAGGAGTGTAACTCAGAGGTAGAATGCCTCTGAGTTCAACCTTCAGTACCAAAATAAACAAATAAATAAAAAATAATAAAATAAAATTCCTTTTTCACCATGACTTTACAACTATCTTTGAACCTTTAGAGCTATTCTCAGGATAATTGACTTGCATCTCAGCAGAAGGCCTAAGGAAAACTCTCCTATTTTTCTCAACAAGCAGCTGAATTTCAACTCTTAAGTAGCACCCAAACTTTAACTAGTGGCTCATATGGAAGAGGCATAAGTTTACTAACCACACATATTACAGGGAGAGGAAAGTAAATAGAAACAAAAAAAATTACCCACAACACTTAAGGAAGAACAAAGATAAATCTAATTTCAGAGGTTTCTGATATTAGTCTTCTTTTTGTCTCATCAGATGATTTATTTAACCCTATGAAAGCAGTAATATTCCTATCTTTTAAAATTTGCTTTAGAATGTGTTTTCTTTGACTGTCTAATTTTAACAGACCATCGCAGTAAGCAAGGAGTTCTATAGCTAAGAGCTATAGAACCCATTTTAAAGTATAGTTAAAAAGGCAGAATTGCCTTTCTTTACAAACTATCAAGCAAAATTAATCAATATTTCTAAGAGGAAATGCATACCACATATGTATTCCTATGTAGATAACTAGACTTGAAGACGACATCTACTGGGTTGATGTTTTTATTAAATCATATTCATGTTGGCACAGTCATCTTTTCTCATTATAAACACTGAACACTTTTATTTGCTACAGGATATGGCTTTAAGAAATTTCTCATTGACTGACAGCTGCCTGTCAACTTCTGACTCTGGAGAGATCCAGGAACTCAGCTTGCAAAGCCCCAGGGAATTCTCGGGAGCTCCGAGATGGTTAATGGCTGTCCATTAGCGTGAGGCCCAGTGGAGCCCTGGAATCTGTTAAGTGGGAAGTTCTTGCTGAGGAAGGTCATATAATTCCCCAATGCCATCTCAGGGAACTGGGAAAATTCAACTTGAAGCAAAGACTGGGGTGCTATAAGTTTATGTACTAAGGGAAATCATTTCATGCAGTTTGGTATTACCGTACACCATGTTTTATTTATACTCTATACTGGATGAGGAATTGAATTCTGTGCTCTTTGCTGGCAACAGAAACCTGCCTTATTCTCCTGAACTGGGCATGGCATCAATACAGCAGCTTGCAGCCTTTTTGACTATGTATTATAGAGTGGCTTCTGTGCATTATATATTAAATCCGATATGCACTGTGAGTTTATATGCCACACACACTACATTTTTCTATATTACGTCCTGCAATGTATCATATTAAGTGAAAGGGGTGATGGAGTGGGCCTCAGGTAATGTAAAGAAGATTGCTAACAGCTTGCCTGCTGCATTGAGAGGAGGTAGGTATTTCTGCACTGTACTCTATGTATTTTGAGTGAGCATATGGCACACTGACCACGTAGATGGTTCAACATACCTGGCAACGGAATTAGCCACCCATACACTACTAAAATTACCTACTAGCTCCAAACAACATGCCTGCCTCATTAACAAAGCTCAGTAAAATTTCATGTAAGCCAAATAGTCCTTCCCAGAAGTGGGAACAAAAAATGAGGTCTTTCCCATTAAAGAAAAAGCCAATCCCACCTAACAACAGTCAATCCAGGCTAACAAAAGGTCTCAGTACAGGAAACACAGGCTGTACTCAGCCGTCGCTGCCTCTGAGCTGCTAATCTGACCCTCATATTCCTCCATCTGGTATGTGGATAAAACCTGGAAGTCCTATCTCCAAACAGCACATTAAAAGAACACCAGCAGGACATGGTGGTGCATGCCTGTAATCCTAGTTCTTGGGAAGCTGAGACAGGAGGATTGCAGGTTCACATCAGCCTCGGCAGTTTAGCAAGGTCTTCAACAACTTCGTGAGACTCTATTTCAAAATAAAAAGTAAAATGGGACTGGGGGTATAGCTCAGAGGTAGAATGTTCCTGGGTTCAATCTCTAGTAACACACACACACACACACACACACACACACACACACACACACACCTGTGATTAACAATCAATGAAGAAAGAAATACTGACTATCCTATTTGAAATAAAAGTGCATTTTCTCGTGGCCTTATCTGTCGCCTTCAAGTCTAGTTATCTATATAGGAATACATATGGGGTATGCATTTCCTCTTAGAATTATTGATTAATTTTGCTTGGTAGTTTGTGAAGAAAGGCAATTCTGCCTTATCTGTGATAGGGCAGGTAGCACAATTCTGAGTTTCTGAGATTCAAGAATTCTGGGAAACTCAGAATTGTGCTACCTGCCCTATCACTGTCCCTAGAAGTGTCTTTTCTGGAACTTTCTGGGATTAGAAAATACCTTAAACTGGGCAACTATCTTTTTAGCATAATATATATGGCATATTAGAAACTCCGATGATTTCCTTTTTTCGGCTTATCCATTGATTTAAAGGTGAATGTTTTCCAGGTGTGGTGGTATGTGCCTGAAATCCCAATACTTAGTTCACAGGTTAGAGGACAGCCTCAGTGACATTGTGAGGCTCTCAACAACCTAGCAAAACAAAAAAAGTAATGTAAAAAACATTGGAGGTGTAGCTCAAAGCTAGAATGTCCGAGTAGTTCAATCTGAGTACACACACACACACACACACACACACACACACACACACAATTACCTGAGAGCTAGGTATGTGACTGTCCATAAAACCCTTGACCTTGTGTTCAGCCACTGTGAGTTCCCCTGATCCTCACTGCCTGAGATCCTGGAGTTATTTTAATCTGCAGATAATAATGTTGGAATTACACTTTAAAAAGGAGACACCCTCGCTATTAGATGCTCATGACTGGCCACGGGACCATCCTCCTTCTCCTTGTCACTAGAGAGTCTATATCTGAGATCACTGCCAGTGCTCAAGAATGAAGAATCATCTCTACCAATATTAGTGAAAAAATCCACCATTTAAGGGGCTGTATAGTCACTCATTATTTCTATTCTTCCAGCACTGATATACTTCACGTGGTGAGAGGATTGTAGTTTTTGAGGAAAGAGACACTTGGCCTTGAGTACCAGGCTTTACAATACATCTCTGATGCGATACTATCAGGTGGCACCAGCTCATCCCAGAGCACTTTACAGCTTTACAGAAGGTTTTGATTTCCTGGTGGAGTCTTAATTGATTCTGAATTCTTTAGCATTCAACTTTCCTCGTGATGACTGTTATATGATTTAATACAGGAAGTATTAAGTTTAAACAAAGATGGCCCAAAAGGGATACTTCATGGACTATCAAAGAGATTTTTTCATTAATAAGTGGAAGTATCAAGCTAGCCAAGCCGACCTGGGTTTTGCTTTAGGACACCTTATGGATTTCTCCAGCCACCCCGGAGGGAGAGGACACAAATGGCTCTATGATCCACGGTCTCAGCTGCTTGGTGATATACAGAGTGATACAGATGAGCCAAGGAAAGCTAGCAGGAGTTACTTCCCACTCTCTTCTATCAAAGGGAAGGCTGCCAAAATGAAAAACTCTGAAGATGCAGGAGAACAGAGATGCATGGCATCAGGAAAATGGCTCTAGCAGAAGCCCCTTGGCTATGTGTGAAGGAAAGTATGTAACCTGTTCCTTCTATCATCATTCTCACTGCCACAATTCAAAACAACTCAACACACAACATAGAGGAAGGAAGACTTTTTCTCACAGTTTTGGAGATTTCAGGGTTCAGCCCATGTCAGGCCAGGTCTGTGGAGCTCGGGCGTGGTGGTGGGAAGCAGAGAGAGGGAGAGAACAAAACTCCACTGTCACACTATGGAAACCAGAAGCAAGAAAGAGTGATCAGGAGGAGCAAGGACCGCTCCTTAGCAAAGAAGCCTCACTTTCAATATTGTGGGCTTGTTTCTGTGAGGGCCAGGGGACATTCTAATCCAAACTATTACACTTGCTTTGCCACCAACTTTGCTCCAAGCTTCTTTCCTGCCATAGATGTCAGTCTATGGCAAACATTTCCTCATAATTTTTATAAGGACCAAATCTAATCAGGGAAACCACGAGTATCTAATATCAATAAAATAATATCAAGGATGCTAGTGTTTGCTTTCATATATGGGGAGGAGCTGATAATCATTGGGCTGATTAAAATATCTAAGGTGTTCCTGTGTGCCTGAGTATGGACTGCAAGGATGGGGGTTCCCTGTCCTCTTCCCTTGAGCAGAAAGATCCACACTGCTCTCCACCAAAACAAGTAGGTAGGTAGAAAGAAGAAGAAACTACCTTAACTGAATATTCATTCATTCTTTAGTTACTTAAACAAAAAGATTCTGGAGTACCTGCAACATACCACTGCTCTACTGTATTTCCAGAACATGTTGATGGGAGGTCCTTCATCCTTCCCCTCAAATGATGGCATGATGACCAGAGGCAAGGTTGCCACAAGCTGGTGCGCTCAGCAGAGATGGTCTTCTAGGTGGCCCTCTCCACATCAAGCCACGGGGTTCACTTGACTCCATTTTGTATTCCCCATAGTACAGAAAAATGCAATGTTCCCTAGTATACAACCTTATGCCAGCATGAGTACACAACACACACACACACACACACACATACACACACACACACACGATCATTCTGCAGCTGTCAGAAGTGCCTGGAAAAGCCCACGAGTTGTCTGAAAGGTGCTATTAGGCTGGGAAAACACCACCGCTGCCACAGATGGCTCATTTTCATGATAGACCTGAGTTCTTCTTCTTTTTTTTTTTTAAACATAGTTGTTTTGCCTGCAGCATAAACAAGGCATATTCTCCTTGAGCAAATGAAACTGGCTTTGCAGAGATGAGGCACCAATCTGTCTTGCTAAATTCTGATGTAAACATATACACCTATGTGCACATACAAGTGCACCCATGACCGAGGTGCACGTTTGAGGTAGGTGCCTCCAAAGCTTGACTTCAAAGCATTTTCTCATGGTGGACTTATTAGTGATTAATGACAGTATTTTTTTGTATAAATAACACATGTTCATTTCTGAAAATTTGAAACATAAAGAAAAATCTACCCATGATTTCATCATATAAAGATTTTTACATATTTAGGAATATTAGATACTATGCTATATTTATAAACTGAACTATACAAAATAAATATATCAAAATGTTTTGCATTATACTAATGAAATAAATTATATTGTGCTCATATAAATATATAAACTATTACACATATGTATATAAGCATACAGATACATGTTTTAATATATATAAAGCAGATATATATTATAATCATGTGTATGTCATCTGTGTATATATACCTATTATAAACATATGTCTATTTTCATATAATTGAACAATACTATGTATACACATATTTATAGGTATATATGCATACTTTTGTGTCTTGCTTTTTAAAATTAATGTTATAATTACAAAAGGGACAATTTCCCATATATTAAATGATTAATTATACTCATCAAACACTATTAATGATTTCATACTATTCTATCATATGCATGTATGATAAGTTTTCCAACAAGTCATCTACTATTACAAAAATCTCAAGAAAAATGTTTCCAGGGTTGTTATTTTTTTTCCCTGTTGATAATGTTCCATTAGACATCCTTACATTTAAATCTTCAGCCATGGCCCACCAAGTGCTGTGTGCATGTATGTCACTGTCAACATGATTTACATTATGATGTGAGACTATAATTCACCAATAAAAGGATAATAAAAATAAAAAAATAAATCTTCAGCCATGTGTCTAATTACTTAAATGAGTAGTCAAAGAGTATGAGCATTTTTAAGACTCATAATATATATTGCCAAATACTTTCCCCAAAACAAATTTTCTTCACTGAAGATATAAAATGTTGCTGATTAGAGACGTCAAGACACACTGCAAAGGGGCAAATTTGGTACAAAGAATATAATTTTATAACTTCTTGGGGTGTGTCTAGCCTACTAAGATCAAACAAAGCAAAACTTTTTTTTTTTCTTTTGCAGAACTAGGGATTGAACCCAGGGGCATTCTACCTCCAAGCTACACTCCTACACTCCTAGCCTATTTTTTATTCTTTATTTTGAAACAGAGTCTCACTAAGTTGTGGAGGACCTCAGTAAATAGCTGAGGCTGGCTCTGAACCTGCAATCCTCCTGCCTCAGCCTCCCAAGTACTGGGATTACAAGCATGCACCACCATGCCCAGACAACAAAACTATTTTCTAGCTCCTAAGTGTTAACTTACAATTACTATCCATTACTGCTTTATTCACAACTTTGACCCCCTCAAAGATGGCATTAGTGTTTTATGTGGCTTTTTTTTTTTTTTTTTTTTTTTTTTTTTTTTTTTTTTTTTTTTTTTTTTTTTTTTTTTTTTTGCGATACTAGGACTCAGGGGCATTCCACCTTCAAGCTCTACCTCCAGCCCTATTTTTTATTCTTTATTTTGAAACAGGGTGTCACCAAGTTGCGAAGTGCCTCACTAGGTAGCTGAGGCTGGCCATGAACCCGGATCCTCCAGTCTCAGCCTCCCAAATGCTGGGACCACAAGCATGTGCCACCACGCCCGGCTTACATAGCATTTTTAAATTGGTGCATTGTAATTTTATATCATGTTGGGGTACAGAGTGTCAGAAAAATAAATGCACACAACTCTTGGTGCTCTCCCCACTTGGTACCCCCCCTTTCCACTCCCCCTGCATGTCTGAGATTGAAATTGGTAATTCGGTACACATTCGTAATAGCATTGCTTCAATTATTGCATTCTTTATGATTTTGCCCTCCGCCTACCTCTCTCCCCTAATTCTCCTCAATCACTTCCCCAAAGCTTCTGCCCAGCTCCGTGATGTTGCCTTTATTTCCAATTATCTCTCTAGCTTCCACATATAGAAGAGAACATACATCTACTTGTTTTATTGAGACTGGCTGTACTCAGTATAATATTCTTGAGTTCTATACATTTTCCTGCATATGGTGTGATTTTATTTTTATGGCAGAAGAGTATAGGACCAACATTCCAACATATAGGTACAGGTGGAAACTTTCTCAATAATATCCCAAAAGCTCAGGAGATTAAAACAAGAATTAATGAATGGGATAGTATTAAACTATGAAGCTTCTGTCCAGCAAAGGAAACTATCAAGAATCTATAGAAAGAGCCTACAGAATGGGAGAAGATCTTCACCACCTACCTATTAGTCAAATGTCTAATATCTAGAATATATAAAGAACTTAAAAAGCTTAACACTAAAAAAAAAATGGCCCAATCAGAAAATGGGTAACTGAACTAAATGGACTCTTCTCAAAAGAAGAAATACAAATGGCCAACAAATATATGAAAAAATATTCAACACCTTTAGCAATCAGGAAATGCAAGTTAAAACTACACTGAGATACCAAGTA
This sequence comes from Graphiurus murinus, assembly GCA_004027655.1. Lineage (NCBI taxonomy): Eukaryota > Metazoa > Chordata > Mammalia > Rodentia > Gliridae > Graphiurus > Graphiurus murinus. Next base: position 69,003 of record PVLC010001776.1, on the reverse strand, counting down.
ACTCCAGTTAGAATGGCAGTCATCAAGAACATAAATGCTGTTGGTGGAACTGCAAACTAGTACAGCAAACTAGATCGGTGTGGAGGCTTCTCAAAAGACTTGGAAGAGAACTACCGTATGACCCAGTGATAGCGCTCCTGAGCATCTTCCCAAAGAAACGAAATAAGAATATTAAAGGATACTTGCATATCCATGTTCATAGCAGCACAACTTACAATAGCCAAAGTATGGTACCAGCCTAGGTGTCCATCAATAGATGAATGGATCACAAAACTTTGCTATATACACACAAGGGAATTTACATGGTGTTTTAATCACCATTTTTCCTTAAGAGATACATCACCACTAACAACTTCTAATGTCCTAAATCCCTTCACTGTTGGGACCTTTCACAAGGGTGAGGGGTTTTATTAGAAGATCATAGGAAAGTTCCTTCCTCATCCTAATGCATGAAGTATTCTGAACCAAGGAAGCCATATGCCTTTGAAGAGAGAATAAGATAAACTTTTTCCATTTCTTACCCACATTCTCAAATCTCCTTTGAGATGCAAAGTTATCTGAAAATCAGAAAGAACTGTGTGTGAGTGTGTGTGTGTGTGTGTGTGTGTGTGTGTGTGTGTGTTTAATGCTAGTAGTGGGGTGTTACTTTTATCCCTTGATTTTGTGGCTTAAAATTTCCTCTTCTGTGTAAATACTCTGCTAATGCAGTCCCTTATGATCAATATTATCTTTATCAAGGACACAAAAGCAGTTTTGCTGCTTTAGGTCCCACATGGATCCGCATGGAGTGTGGACTGGAACCCACAGTCTCCACATTTCCAACTGCAGCCCCAGCAGTGGAACCACACCCCCTCCAGGATGATCTATGCCCTTTTGTGGAAAGTTTGATGGATAGAGACAGCTCAAGCACTAAACTGGAACCCAAAATCAATAAACATATTAGGACTGGGTGCTCACAGATTGGTAGCCATTTAATTCCCCTGCTATTAATTTTTTCCCTTCCAGACATGAGCTGGGGTGCAGAGTGTGGAATTGTTAAACCGCAGCTGCTGTTCGCCCTTGGAGGTGCCCTTGTGGGCTGTGGGAGTGACCTTTCTCACCTAGTACCTAAAGCAATTTTCTTAGCAGGTATTGATTTCAAAGATCATGAAAAGATGCCTATTTCTCTCATTGGTCTTTATTGTCTGAAAGGAAGGCTTCATGCCATTTTTTTAAGGAAATTTTTATTATAGATATTTTTAAATATAAATACTGAGATAATAATGTCATAAACCTTCTTATACCTAGCACCTTTTTTAGATATATTCTTTCATCCATTTGGAACATTGTGGGTTTTTGTTGTTGTTGCTATTTTTGTTGTTATCTGTTTATTATTATTTATTTCTTTGGTTATCTCTTTAGTTTTAGGAATCCTGACTGATTTCTGGAAACAACGGGCCTCTCTTGGTTGTGGTGGGACAGAAGTCCCAGTGCTAAGAGCACTTACATGGACTTTTCCTCATCTTAGTATGAGACACAATCACCTGATCAATTGCCTGAAATAAAATATGACGGAGTCCTTATTGACTCCTCCATCCAACCTCAGCCCACTCTGTTGACTCCACTCCCAGCTATAGCCCACATCTTTACCCTTCACTTTACCCTTCATCTGCCTCTCCTTCAGTGTAAATCCTCATCTTTCTCACTCTGATAATTACAATATTCCTGAATTATCCTCCCTGCTTCTATCCCTGTTTCCCAGCTCCACCATAATCTGATCCCCACATGGAACCCTAGTGATTGTGCCATCCTTCTGCTTATAACACCCCAATGGCTTCTACTTGTATCACCCACTACCCCCTCCACTAGTCCAAGGTGGCCAGTATCATCTTTTACAAATACAGACACACCATGTTGCTTAATTTCTGAAAACTCTCTGGTGGCTTCCGATTGTTCCTGAAGCGCAGGCTCCTCGGCCGGTCATCCCTGGCTACCTCATAGAATTTCCCTTCTGTCTTCATCTTGCTCCCTAGACTCCAGTTACACTAGATTCCCCTCATCTTCTTGAACATGTCAGGCCAAGCTCCTTCCCATTGCCAACCTTTGGACTTGTTTCTTACTGTGCATACGCAGGAAGAGTTGATCTCAAGCGGGAAGAGTTGATCCTATCATCTCTTCACGGGCAGTAAGGAAGGGCTCCTTGGGAGGGACCAAAATACTTCATATTACGTTACACATTACCCAGGCTCAAAACTGTATTACTCATGAACTTACCTCATATTGCATGCTAACTATCTTTCCATCCCATGAAAGTAACAACTCTGTGAAAGAAAAGACCTTCTCTGTCTTGTCCACAGCTTTATCTTGAGCTTCTGAGACAGGGTATATAGCAGGAATGCTATAAAAATGTGTTAGAAGAAAGAGAATGAATACTTTAGAACTTTATTTTAAGAATCTTATAAGTAATAGCCACCTTTCTGAATGATAAACATAAACCTAATAATAGTGAAAGCAAATTATGAAGGCTCCTGAGGGCGTAGGTGTACTGTGTGGATCCCCCAAATTTCTAGAACAGGACTACCTTATGTAGAGACAAAGTTAATAGAGAAGTTAGTGAAGATGGTAGAAAGTTTTATTTACACCAGATTGCATCTTCCTCTACCTCCCTCTCTGTCTAATATCCCTGCCATCAAATAACTTTGGGTGAAACAAGTTATGCTCCACAGTCTATTGAATACAGAGTTCATATCTACTACCTTCTACTGACTTACTGACCTTTTAAGAAAATTTCATTTTCTCATCACCTTCTCACTCTCTGACACCTGACAATATTACTTCCGCTCCATCATCCATGGCCAATGATCCCTTCATATTTATATTGGCATCCTAATATTCAACCTCAGTTCCAATTCGCAGTCATCATTCTCTTTGGCCTCTATGCATCATTCTTATAGGAAACTCTTTGCTCCTAAGAGTTTTTTTCATGGCACTAAATTTCTGATTCTCTCTCTTCGTGTGTGTGTGTGTGTGTGTGTGTGTGTGTGTGTGTGTGTGTGTGTGTTACTGGAGATTGAACCCAAGGGGAATTCTACCTCTGAGCTACACCCCAGCCTTATTATTATTATTATTATTATTATTATTATTATTATTATTATTATTAACAGGTTCGCACTAAGTTGCTAAGGCTTTCCGTGAACCTGCGATCCTCCTGTCTCAGCCTTCCAAGTACTAGGATTACAGGTGAGCACCACCATGCCTGGCTTCTCTCAGCTATTGTAAATAACTTGCTTCCATGTGCTGGATCTACGTCCTTGACGTTAGCCAGGGTTTGCCTCTGAGCCCTCTGCTCTGCTCTGTCTGTTCTATGTTATGCATATGCTGATTAGTGTGCAGTCATTTATTTGGATAGCTTCCCATCAAGTCCAAATCCTAAAATCAAAACCAAGTTCATCTTTTCTCCCTCCACATTTTCCTATTTCCATTATATTTATTCATTTACTTAAAAACATTAAAAGCACCTTGGAATTCTCCTTCTTCTCCCAATCTCTCTCACAGAAATATTTCATTTTTATTGTATTGTATTTTTAATTTGGGTCCCTTTCAATTACTATCTCTATCAATTAATCCTATTCACTCACTCATTTCCATTTTTTACTGTTCCAAAAAAATCTGGTCAAAGTTAATCTTATAACAATGCTTTGTCCACACCACCACATTACTCAGATATCCTTTTTGATTTCATCAGCTCTTCAATGAAGTCTGAACTTGTTTTAGAATGATTTCTGCCTAAAATTTGAATTTTTACCCTTCACATATGTTATTTTTCACTGCTCCCAACATACAATTTCTGCTCCAACGGAATGCTTCTGCTCTCTGACCACTATCCTTCTTTGATACAACCTACCTCTAAAGTCTTAAGATAATAAAAGGGAAAGGATCTTTATAACCATAAAATCTTCATTGTCTAGTCTGTGCTGTCCAATATGGTAGCCACTGGCATATGTGACTACGGAGGACTTGAATGTGGTCAGTGGGAGTAATGAATTGAGTTCTTAGTTTTGTTTAAACTTGGTTTCATTTAAAGATTGTTTAGTTACTGGGAAACGTTTAAGCACATTCGTTTTTTTTGTTTGTTTGCTTTGTGGTAATGGGGGTTGAACCTAGGGACATTCTACCTCCAAGCTACACCCACAGCCCTATTTTTTATTCTTTATTTTGAAACAGGGTGTCATTAAATTGCAGAGGGCTTCACTAAGTAGCTTAGGCTGGCTGCGAACCTGTGATTCTCCTGTCTCAGCCTCCAAAGTACTGGGATTACAAGCATGCACCACCATGTCCAACCTTTTAAGCACATTTGAAACAGCTTGGATTTGAATTTTACCTTTTTGATTAAATGGAGGTCAAATATTTATGATGAAATTTTAGCACCCAAATTAAGCCATGATATTAAGTGGAAAATACACACTAGAGTTTGAAGGCTTAATTTGAAAAAAAAAAAAAAAGGAATTTAAAATATCTCATTAAAATTTTTATATTGAGCTGGGCCTGGTGGCACACACCTATAATCCTAGTACTTGAGAGTCTGAGGCAGGAGGATTGCAGATTTGAGACCTGACTCAGCAACATGGAGAGACTCTCAGCAACCTAATGAGACCCTGTTTCAAAAATAAAAAATAAAAGATCTAGTTGTGTAGCTTGGAGGAAGAATGTCCCTGGGTTCGATCTCCAGTACCACACATACACACATACACAAATATATTGGGTTAAATAAAGCATATAACTGATATTCATTTACCTATTTTTTTTTTTTACATTTTATAAGATGGCTACTAGAAAATTGTTAATTGCACATGTGGTTCACATCATATGTCTTTGAGACAGTGCTGGTTGAACATCACCTGCATAAAAGTGTCCTCATAGCCATAAACCCTTTGATTCTGGTCCCCATGGCCTGGATCCAGACTGAACAAATCATAATCTCAAGGAGAAAGAAGATCCTGAGGTTGTTACTTTTATTACATGTCTCAGGAGATTGCATGCATGAAGTGAATTCAGGAAACTTGCCCCAAGTACAGACCTCGACCTCCATCGTGGCCTCCATCTTTGTCCCCTGATGCACTCGTTGGGACGAGCTTCCCAGCTCTCATTCCGTGTTACACAGGCACGGTCTGAAAGCACTCGGAAAGGACTGGTCCTAATAATTATGCGTAACATGGACTGAGCACCACGTATTAATAAGGTACCAAGCACCCTGCCGGGCGCTCTATGTTTATTTTCTCATCTAATTAATAGCAGCACCTACAGTCCACTGAGGAGAGTGTTATTCTATCCCCATCTCACAAAGGAAATAGGGATTTGGTTCAGACAGGTCCTAAGGAATGGATGGAGGAGCTAGACCTGCTCCATCCAACATTCCATTCTTATGCGACACCGCCTAGGTATCTAGGATGCTCACGACCTGCCTGCACAGGATGCTTAATAGATGCAAACCCTCGTAATGTTACTCAACCACCAAAGGAAGATGGCACGCAGGCGCTGAGCGCCGGTGGCGCCTGCGGAATGTACTGTGGCGGCTGAGGAGACAGGTCGCATTTGCCTTCTTTGCGCACTAGTCCAACGTGTGTCCCCTGTCAGCAGAGCAACTGCTGTGGCTTCAAAGGCACTGGCTTCCGCGGAAGAATTCCCTGCCCCAGAACGCTGCGATGGCGGCACCTGTTCCGGAGCCGCAGAGGGGCTGGCGCGAGCTCTCTGCATTCAGGGGATTGTTCGGGGAGCGCGGCAGCAGAGCTGAGCGGAGCAGTTGTCAGCAAGCCAAGGAGCAGACCAGCCGAAGCCACGATGCCAAGGAACATTCTGTCCAGGCTGCGTGGATGTGAAGACTCCCAGAAAGAGAGAGAGAAACAAAATCCACTGGATTGGAAGCTGAAACAAGATTCACCAGGCTTGTACAAGGCATTTAGCTTTTAGTTGTTATAAAAATGAAAATAATTGTGAAAGCAGAGAGAAATCTGCAGCTGCTCGGGGCTATTCATACCGCAAGAGATCCCACCAGGCCCTCTTTATTGTTGCAGTTTTGGCAAATTATTTTCTTATCACACACAACCTCCTCACTTCTGTGCCTGGATAAGCACTTAGGCTCATAAAGCTGTGGGTCAGCCACAGTTGAGCTTCCAGCGCACGGAACAGGCGGCCGTGGGGAGCTCCAGAGCCGCTCCTCTGAATAGCAGCAACTGGAGTCCATAAAAAGCTGGCCTGGCCTGTCCATTGAGTTCACCGGGTCTGGGACTCCGGCCTGGATCACCTGCCCCCTCCGCAGAGCCTCACCTGCTGGGCTGGCCACCGTGTACAGATGGCCTGGCAGGCCAGAGTCCACCTGCCCTAGGTGCGGAGCCCCTGGAGCCCTTAAGGGCAAGGGGCAGGTGCACAGGCGGGCACTCGACAGCCAGGCGCTGGCCCCGCCGTGGACAGAAGGGGCCGGGTGCCCACCGCACATGTGCGCTGGACAAACATGCTGGCATCTCCGGCGTGGGCAGAGAGCATGCCGCTCCCATTATCCCGGCCCATTAGGGAAGCAATTGGAAAAAAAAACATTTAGCAATTTGGACAGGAGCGAGGCTGCAGAATGGCTCCTTTCTCTGTGACAGCCTGCCACGTACAGATGAAAGGGAAGGCATATAACAAATTTTCATTACCCCCAAATAAAAAAGCAACAGCAGGCAAAGCAAGGGCTTTGAGGCGGAGAGGTGGGGCCGAAATCCACCCAGAAGCCCACAAAGGCGCCTCAGCAAAACAAATCAATCAATCTCGCAGTCACTTCCACTTGCCTAGCGCCGTGCATGCAAATGGCAATCAGGCCTGTCAGGCTGTCAGGCGCGGCCTTCAGTCCTGCCTCTGCTATTCATGAGGCACACGAGCCCACCACCGGGGCTGCTCACCTCTCCTGCTCACCTCCCCTCGGTGGGAAGCCCCGCCCAACCTGGGAGACAGAAGCAGCGGGATCTGGTGAGGGGAGCATGGGCTTTGCAAACAGCACGAGGGTCTTTGCATTTTGCTTTGCTTCCAGCTTTAGTTAACACGGGGTGGAAATCAAACCGCGGATCCAGAAGGGCAAAGGGCCCTGCAGGGCTCCCAGATGCTCCGGGCTTGCTTCTTCAGTGTTCCTCCCACCCCCAGCTCATGTTCTGCCGAGAGAGCCCAGGACACCCACTAGGCACAGACCCCAAATGAAACCCCACCTCTGAATCTCCCACGCAGGTCCCACAACCCACTCCCGCTCTAATGAGCCTGGCTGCCCGCAGAGCTGCATAATACATTGCGCCTTTGACCTTATTAGAAGACAACTGCACAAATACTGCCTTTCCTGGCCTGGGTGTCTGTCCACAGGTATCCCCAGCACGTTTACCATTGCAGATAGAAATGAGGCGTGGTGGGGGCTGCAGGCCGGATGCAGAATAAGACCAGGGCTGGAATAGAGGCTTTCCATCTGCGATTTCTTTGAAGCCCGTCTCTCCTGATATGCAGCTTCAAAAGCACACGTTATAGTGGCATTCAAGACCGCATGAAGAATGGAATAAAGGGAATTTGTGGAGTCAAAGTATTGTTCCCCTAGCTGGGTGTGGGGGCACAAACCTGTAATCTCAATACCCGGGAGGCGGACACAGGAGGATTACAAGTTCAAGGCCAGCCTCAGCAACTTAGTGAGATCATCAGCAACTTAATGAGACCCTGTTTCAAAATTTAAAGGGGGGAGGGGTAATAACTTGGAGGTAGAACACCCCTGGGTTCAATCCCCAGTTCCAAAAAAAAAAAAAAAAAAAAAAAAACGATCCCCTTTGAGATGGTCAGAACACTGAAGCAGGGACTAACATTACTATGTTTTATTTGCTCGAGATTCAGTAAAACAGTTTTCAAAAAAGTAGCATACATGTGGAAATGTACTAAAGAGTTTAGTTTCCCTAACATGACATGTGTTAAATGTCAAGGATTTGTGAAATTAGTAGTACAGACACACATGTGACTATCAGAAATTTAAGAGAGTTCAGAGAAAGAGAATCCAGTGATCTGAACGGGAGTCACGGAGGACAGGGGCGAAGGCTTGTGGAGCCTCTTCTTACCTGCCGGGCCCCTTATATGCTGTCTTTTCAAAAGGTAAACTGAGGCCCCAAAAGGAAGGAGCCAAGAGGAGTACAGTTTGCCCAGGACGGAGGCACCGAGGCAGGAAATTCAGTTCTCCTCTGTCCCAGGCCCTGCCCAAGCTGCAGAGGAAACACAAGTGCATGCGACATGAGATTCCCTTCATCCCTTCAGCAGGTAAGACTAAGACATGATCGGGGACGTCCCTGCCACAGAACACAGAGATGAACACAGAGGCGGTCGCAGGGTGCAGAGATAATAACCCAGGTGGGGAAGGCACTGTTGGGAAGGCACTGGTGCTAGTAGGTGGCTTGACTGTTCAGAAATGCCTGTCTTTACACCCAGTGACCCTAAGCTAATGTGAAGGGAACTGGATTCGGTTTTTGATTTGTTTTTGTTTTTGGGTTTTTTTTTGGTGGTCCTAGGGATTGAACCCATGGAACTCTGAGCTACACCTCCAGCCCCTGCCTCCCTTTTATTGAAACAGGGTCTTCCTAAATTGCCAAGGCTAGCCTTGAACCTGAGATCCTCCTGTCTAAGACTCCCAAGAAACAGGATTATATAGGGATGCAATACCATGCTGGTTGGGAACTGGATATTAATTTTTTTTAGTTTCTTTGCCAAAATACAGGCAAAGATCATGGAAAGAAAGAACTGGGAGGGAGGGTGAAGGTTCAGAATCACTTCCTAGCTTGTTAGCTACATCTTCTATGGGAAAATTGTACCATTTCTCTTTTTTTCTGAGGTAGGCATATACTTTCCGTAGACAGATGAAGAAGTCAATCACCACACAGGAGTGAAGAGTTAGGACTTTGTATTTTGCAGAGTGCATTTTGCTTGATGAGGAATTTCAGAACTAAAGATATTGGCTACATCAACATCAGCCTGGTTTATTTGGTTCATGGGCACCAGTTTTAATCATCAGGATAGAGAGAGGGCTTGGTATTAACAATACACTAATAACGCAGGGAGCATAGTCTTTACAAATAATTGGCAGGCTTTGAATTTTAGAATAAACTATTCACTTACATGGTCTATGTTTCTGTGACATTTCTTTTCCAATTTTGAGAAATACTAAAGAGATTAATAAACTCAAATTTACCCTATAGCACACCTTGAGGAAGAGGGACGATAATGTCGATGGCTAAAAGTTTTTACAGAAAAACAAAGAGTCTACAATTCAATATTTAATTCCTGAGAGGTTTGTAAGTAACTACAAAGTGTAGATGGTTGTCTTTTAGAAAACACAACCACACGTATTATCTCACTCACTCCTTTTTTCTACCTGAACTAGATGAGCATTGTGAAATCCAGTCCACTGAAGCAGCCCACTTGTCAGCGCCCACGGAGCAGATGAGGGCAAAAGTCCAAATCCAGAATTTTTTCTTTTATTTATTTTTATTTTTATTTATTTATCTATTTACTTATTTTTGCGGTACTGGAGGTTTGACACCAGGGGCATTCTACCTCTGAGCTACACCCCTGGCCCTATTTACTTTTTTTTTTTTGGAAACAGCGTCTCACTAACTTGCTAAGGACTTCACTAAATTGCTGAGACTGGCTTCGAACCTGTAATTCTCCTGTCTCAGAGTCCCAAGTACTGGGATCACAGATGTGTGCCACCACACCTGGCTCAAACTCAGAATTTTTAAAATAATTACCTGTGAAGATAACTGTGAGGGTAAAAGAAAAGGGATGTATTTTACTTGGTGAGTACTGGCCCTTCAAAAACATAATAATTATTTTGTTTTTAAAAATTCTGGGTTTAGATTCACCCAGAAGAGTTGAAAACTTACATTCACACAAAACTCCATACATGGATTTTATAACAACCGTATTCATGACCAACCGTATTCAGTTGGTACCAATCTTGGTACCAACTGAGGTATCCTTCAGTAGGTGATTGGGTAAACTTTGATACAGACATTAGAATACCATTCAGTGCTGAAAAGAAATGAGCTATCAAGGCATGAAAAACACTGAGGGATCTGAGTGCATGTCACTGAGTGAAAGGAGCCAGTTTGAAAAAGTCTACCTGTTGTATTCCTCAGCCATATTTCATCCTGGAAAAGGCCAAACTCTGGAGGTACTACAGGGATCAGTGGTTGTCAGGGTTGGGATAGGGAAGAGATGGATGGGCAGAACACAGAGGATTCTGTGGGAAGTGGAAATACATGCTACTTTAATGGTAGAGGCATATCACTACACATTTTTCCAAACCCATAGAATATATACTATCAAGAGTGAACCCTAATGTAAACTATGGACTTTGCATGATTATGATGTATCAATGAAGGTTCATCAACTGTAATAAATGTTCCTTTCTGGTGGTTGATAATCGGGAAAACTAGGCATAAATGTAGACAGAGGATATTTGGGAAATCTCTGTACCTTAACTGCTATAAAACAAAATGAAATTGGAAATGGATCTACCATATGATCCAGCTATACCACTCTTGGGTATATTTCCAAAGGGATTAAAATCATACTATTAGAGTGATACATGCATATCTATGTTTATAAGCACAATTCACAGTAGCCAAATCATGGAACCAACCTAGGTGTCCATCAACAGATGAATGGATTACAAAATTATGGGATTTACACACAACGGAATTCTACTCAGCAATAAAGAAGAAGAAGAGTATGCCATTTGCAGGAAAATGGATGAACTTGGAGAACATTATGTTAAGAGAGTGAATGGTCCTATGTTTTCTTTCATACATGGAAGCTGGGGAGTAATCGGGATACAAGAGGATAGATAATGGAGAGAAGCTCCAGTGGAGCGAGGGAGGGGGTCGTGGGGAGTCTGGGGAGAGGGAGATTCAATGAAGGAAGCACTGTCATTGAAGTTATATACATGTGAAGTTACCAATGCCAATCTCAATACCATCTATGGGGAAGGGAAGAGAGAGGGGAGGGAGCCAGGCAGAAGCTCACCAAGTGCTGTGTGCATGTATGTCATTATCATTCTGAACTAAATTATGATGTGAGATTACAGGACACCAATTAAACTATTAAAAAAGTCAAACAAATGTTCTTAAAATTAATATGGTACTAGAAAAATATAGTTCAATAGAACAAATTACAGTCCAGAAATAAATCCATACATGTATATCTTTGACAGGTGTGACAAGAATATACGATGAACAAAGAGTTGTCACAAATGGTGTTAGGAAAACTGCATATCCTCATGCAAAAAAATGAAATAGTTCTCATCTTACATCACCTTTAAAACATCAGCTCCAAAGAGATTAAAGGTTAAATATAAGATTTAAAACCATAGACACTCTAGGAGAAAACACTTCTTGACATTGGCCTTAGCTATGATTTCTTAGATATAAAACCAAAATCACAGGAAACAAAACCAAAAATACACAAATAAACTACTTCAAATAAAAAATCTTCAACATATTAAACTAAAAATATTAGCTGAGCATAGTGGCCCATGCCTGTAATCCCAATATTTTTGAGGCTGAGACAGGAGGACTACAGGTTTGAGACCAGCCTCAGGAATTAAGTGAGATTCTCAACAACTTAAGGAGACCGTGTTTCAAAACAAAAAATAAAGAGGGCTGGGAGTGTAGCTCAGAGGTAGAATGCCCCTGGATTCAATCCCTAGTACTACAAAAGGTGGGGAATCAACAGAGTAAAAAGGCAAGATGTCAAACTAAGAAAATGTTCACACATTTGATAAGTTAATACCCCAAATATATAAGGGACTCCTACTACTCAATAGAAATTAAACTAATAACCCAATTTAAAAATAGGCAAGCATGTGAATAGGTATTTTTCCAAAGAGGACATACAAAAGGTAAACAGATATATGAAAATGTGATCAAAGTCACAAATCACCAGGGAAATACAGATGACATCCACAATCACCTCACACCTGTTAAGATTCCCATTGCCAAAACCACAAAAGATAAATGTCAGCAAGAATGTGGAGGAAAAAAACCTCTATTGATAAGAATGTAAATTGTTTGGCCACTACTAGAAAACAGTATTGGAGGTTCCTCAAAAATTTTAAAAAAGAATACCATATGATTCAGCAATTACATTTCTGGGTATATATTCAAAGGAATTAAAACCTGGAGCTCAAAACAATATCTGCATTCTGATTGTAGCATTATTTACAGTATCCAACCTACGGAAACAACCTAACAACCTCTGACAGATGAGCCTATAAAGGAAATGTGATATATATATATATATATATATATATATATATATATATATATGTGATGGAATATTATTTGGCCTTAAAGAAGGAAATCCTGTTATTTGCTACAACATAGATGAACACGGAAAACATGAAAAAAGATAGACACAGAAGAATGAACACTATGCAAATACCACTTATATATGAATCTAAAAAAGTCAAAATAATATAAGCAGAATGGAATGGTGGTTTTCAGGTTAGGGGAGGGGGAAGTGGACATATAAATCAAAGGGTACAAAGTCTTGGCTATATGACATAAATAAATACTAAAAATCTCTGTAGTGCATAGTATCTATTGTTAATAATACTGTATTGTAAATTTAAAATTTTTCTAAAAGTGTTCTTACCATCAAGAATAGTAGTAATAAAATAACTTGCAGCCAAGATTCTCATACCCAGCAAAACTCTCTCTCAAAATTGATGGGGATATAAAAATCTTCCATGACAAACAGAAACTGAAAGAATTTATGTCTTCCAAACCAGCATTAGAGAAAATACTCAAAGAGATTAACTACAAAGGAGAACTAACAAGTAAACATCAGAACCAGAGAAACAATAATTTCCAGGAAGCAAACAACTAAGCAAAGAAGAGTAAACACCACTGAAAACAGAAGTCAAAACTCAAAATGTTAGGAATTAAAAATCATCTTTCAATAATCACACTGAATATAAATGGTCTCTACTCCCCAATAAAAAGGCACAAGGTGGCAAAATGGATTAAAACCCAGAATCCATCTATATGCTGCCTGCAAGAAACACACCTTACAGATCCCAATACACTAATACTGGGAGACGTCAATACTCCCCTCACATCACTAGACCGATTTTATAAAAAAAAAGATCAGTAGAGATGCCTCAGACCTAAAGAATACTATAAACCAAATGGACCTATTAGACACATATAGACTCTTTCACCCAACTACAGCTGAATTCACATTTTTTTCAGCTGCACATGGAAACTTCTCCAAAATAGACCACATTGTGGGCCACAAAGCAAGCACTGGCAAATTCAAAAAATGTAACATAATTCCCTACATCTTTTCAGACCACAATGGAGTGAAACTAGAAATCAACTCTAAGAAGACCTAGAGTAAACATGTAAACACATGGAGACTGAACACCACATTGCTGAATGAGGATTGGGTCATAGAAGAAGTAAGGGGAGAAATTAAAAAATTCCTAGAAACCAATGAAAACAGAGACACAACATATCAAAACCTCTGGGGCACTTTGAAGGCAGTACTAAGAGGAAAATTTATAGCACTGAGTGCCCACATAAGAAGGACAGAAAACCACCAAATAAATAACCTAATTACACAGCTCAAAGCACTCGAAAAACAAGAACAGTCCAACCCCAAAGCTAAAAGGAGACAGGAAATTATGAAAATCAGAGCAGAAATTAATGAAGTAGAGAATAAAAGAATAATACAGAAAATCAGCAAAACCAAAAGCTGGTTTCTTGAAAAAATTAACAAGATAGATAAACCGTTGGCCAACCTAACCAAAAGAAAGAGAGAATCAACCCGAATTACCAAAATAAGAGATGAAAAAGGTGATATTACCACCAACAGTATGGAAATACAGAGGATCATCAGAAATTATTTTGAAAAACTATACTCCAACAAAATGGAAAATCTAGAAGAAATTGACAAATTTCTAGACACATATAACCTTCCTAAATTGAGTCAAGAAGATATAGAAAACTTAAGCCGACCAATAACAATCAAAGAGATAGAAATAGCAATAAAGAGTTTACCATAAAACAAAAGCCCAGGGCCAGATGGTTTTCCAAGTGAATTTTATAAAACATTTATAGAAGAGCTAACTCCAATACTCCTCAAACTATTCCATGAAATAGAAAGAAACGGGACCCTCCCAAACACATTCTATGAAGCCAACATCACATTAATACCAACGCCAAACAAAGACAGCTCAGGAAAAGAAAACTATAGGTCTATATCACTGATGAACTTAGATGAAAAACTGCTAAACAAAATACTAGCAATGCACATTCAAAACCATATCAATAAAATTATACACCATGACCAAATCGGGTTCATCCCAGGGATGCAAGGCTGGTTCAACATAGGAAAAACAATCCAATTCACCACATAAACAGAATCAAAGACAAAAATCATATTATCATCTCAATTGATGCTGAAAAAGCTTTTGAGAAGATCCAACACCCATTCATGCTAAAAGCACTTCAGAGAATCAGAATAGAAGGAACGTACCTCAACATCATAAAGGCAATATACAATAGGCCCACAGCCAACATCATATTAAATGGAGAAAAACTGCAAGAGTTCCCACTAAAAACAGGAACAAGACAAGGATGTCCATTATCACCTCTTCTGTTCAATATAGTATTTGAGACTCTAGCCAGAGCAATAAGGCAAGAGAAGAAACTCAAAGGGGTAAAAATAGGGAAAGAAGAACTAAAACTATCCCTTTTTGCAGATGACGTGCTACTATACTTAGAAGACCCAACAAACTCAACCAAAAAAAAACTTATAGAACTGATCAACAAATTCAGCAAAGTGTCTGGATACAAAATCAAATCAGAAGCTTTTCTGTATGCCAACCATAAATCCACTGAAAAAGAAATCCAGAAAACAATTCCACTCACCCCCAAAAATAAAATACTTAGGTATAAACCTAACCATAGAGGTAAAAGACCTCTATAAGGAAAATTATAAAAAGTTGAAAAAAGAAATTGATGAAGACCTTAGAAGATGGAAAGATCTTCCATGCTCTTGGATAGGAAGAATAAATATCACCAAAATGGCCATCCTCCCAAAAGTGATCTACAGATTCAATGCAATACCCATAAAATTACCAAGGTCACTCCTCACAGACATAGAAAAATCAGTCCTTAAATTCATTTGGAACAACAAAAAGCCCAGAATAGCCAAAGTAGTTCTTAGCAACAAGAACCATGCAGGAGATATTACAATACCTGACTTTAAACTCTACTACAAAGCCACAGTAATAAAAACAGCAGGGTATTGGCACAAAAACAGACACATAAACCAATGGAGCAGAATAGAAGACTCAGAAACAGACCCACGTGCTTATAGTCAGTTGATTTTTGACAATGGAGCCAAAAATATACACTGGAAAAAAGATAGCCTCTTTAACAAATGGTGTTGGCAAAACTGGTTAACCATATGCAGGAAAATGGAAATAAACCCCACTCTCTCACCCTGCACAAAAGTTAACTCAAGGTGGATCAAAGATCTGGAAGTTAGGCCGGAGACCTTGCAGCTACTTGAAGAGGGCATAGGACCAACACTTCAACACATAGGCACAGGTAAAAACTTCCTCAACAAGACCCCAAAAGCACAAGCAACTCAAAGGAAGATCAATACATGGGATTGCATTAAACTGAAGAGGTTCTGTGCAGCAAAGAAAACTATCAAGAACCTTAACAGAAGCCGGGAGTGGTGGTGCAAGCTTGTAATCCCAGCATTTGGGAGGCTTAGACTGGAGGATCCGGGTTCGAGGCCAGCCTCAGCTACCTAGTGAGGCACTCGGAAACTTAGCGAGACCCGGTTTCAAAATAAAGAATACAAAATAGGGCTGGGGGTATAGCTTGGAGGTAGAATGGCCCTGAGTTCAATCCCCAGTACCGAAAAAAAAAAAAAAAAAAGAACCTCAACAGAGAGCCCATAGAGTGGGAGAAAATTTTTGCCATATACTCTTCCGATAGAGGTCTAATATCTAGGATATACAGAGAACATAAGAAAATCACAGCTGAGAAAACAAATAACCCAATCAAAAAATGGGCAAAGGATCTAAATAGACACTTCACAAAAGAAGAAATACAAATTGCCAATAAATGTATGAGGAAATGTTCTACATCATTAGCAATCAGAGAGATGCAAATCAAAACTACCTTGAGATTTCACCTAACTCCAATCAGAATGGCAATCATAAAAATCAAACACGAACAACAAATGCTGGCGAGGGTGTGGAGAAGTGGGAACCCTAATACATTGTTGGTGGGATTGCAAATTAGTGCAACCACTTTGGAAGACAGTATGGAGGATCCTCAGACAAATGGGAATGAACCTATCATATGATCCAGCAATACCACTCCTGGATATCTACCCAAAAGAATGGAAACCAAACTATCAGACTGACACATGTGTATCTATATTTATAGCTGCACAATTCACAATTGCCAAACTATGGAAACAACCAAGATGTCCATCAACAGATGAATGGATTACAAAACTATGGGTTATGAGCCGAGCGTGGTGGCGCACGCTTGTAATCCCAGCATTAGGGAGGCTGAGACCGGAGGATCCGGGTTTGCAGCCAGCCTCAGCTACCTAGTGAGGCACTCAGCAACTTAGTGAGACTCGGTTTCAGAATAAAGAATAAAAAAAAAAGGGGGGGGGTCTGGGGGTATAGCTCAGAGGTAGAATGCCCCTGAGTTCAATCCCCAGAACCGCAAAAAAAAAAAAAAAAAAACTATGGGTTATGTACACAGTAGAATTTTACTCAGCCATAAAGAAGAACAAAGTCATGTTATTTGCAGGAAAATGGATGCAACTGGAAAACATTATGTTAAGTGAGATTAGTCAGTCACAAAGAGTAAAGAAGCATATGTTCTCCCTAATATGCGGATGCTAGGGAGAAGATGGGGCATAAGAGGGTCTCCAGATGAAAAAAGAGAGACCCTCGATAAGCAAAGAAGTTGACTTAACCGATGGGGATGGACGGGGATTGGGGGACACCCTAATGCACATGATGTACTTTCACAAACATATCAAGGTCAATCACTAAACTGAACTTGAGAAGGAGGGAGGGCGAGGGAGTGGAGTGGGAATTGGAGAAGGGGTTAAATGAGAAATGTGTGCATATATGCCTTTATCAGCTTGTACCTAACAAAGATGTATGATTACAATGCACCAATTATTATAAAAAGTAAATATAAATATAAAAAAAGAATAGTAGTAATAAAAAAGTGGAAAGAAAATTTGAACATGGTGGATGGGTTTGTGACATAGATAATGGTGATGATTTTAGGTTATTTGCTTACTTCCAAACTCATCAAGTTGTATACAATAAATATGTAAAGCTTTTCTTATATTAATTACATCTCAAAAGTAGTTGCATACTAATCATATATTGTAAACTAGTTTTTTTTTTAACAAAAAAGCTGTTATTGATTTTTAATAGAAAAAATAAATTTAAAACTATGGTTATGTTTTTAAAATGTGTATCCAGTAAATGTAAAACCAATTGCATCATTCTCCTTTTTTACATTGTTTTAAAATACTTTTATTGGAGCATTATAGCCTCATATCATTATGTAGCTCGAAGTGATAGTAACATCCATGCACATAGCACTTGGTGAGCTTCCCCAGCCCCTTCCCTATGTATGACATCAGCAACTTCACATATTTTTGCATAACTTCAGTGGCAGTGTTTCTGTCGTTGGTTCTGCCTCCCCGCCAAGCATCACCCTCCTCTAGACCCCCTCCTTTGCTCCACTGGGGTTTCTCCTCCATTATTCCAGTTACTCCTTCATTTTTAAAAAATCTCTTTATACACTAAAACATTTCCAAACATTCCAATTCCTCTTATCATGGTGTAGCTCACTACCAAATAGAATTTCAATATTAAAGAAACAAGAAGAGATGAGACCATCACTTGGGTTATTTGAACCCCCCTTTTTTACATCAAATAATGTGGGAAAAATTGTTCCGAAATTTTCAAGAAACCACTCCACCATTCCTCTTGCCATTGCTGAGAAATCTCATGTTTGAAAGGAGGTCATGTAGCTAGCACAAAGCTGCATCTAAGCTGAAGGCCAGAAAAGTACTGTGGTCGCTGGAATGTTCTGTCTCCTGGACAGAGAGAAGGGGGGCTGGCACACACTCAGCATTTAACTTGTTTTCATTACAAGATTATACAGCATTTCACTGTGACATCTCTCAGTAGGGCCACACCGAGAACATCCTCACTCTGCCGGACTTACGCCAGGGAGTAGCTAGAAAACTTTAACTCTAAACATGGACTTCTGGTCTGAAGAGAAGTCTTTCTGTCATAAGCTTACCCTGATTTAAAATGCTCAAACCAGCGTTCTTTCAAAGTGCAGTCTGTACATCACCTGGACAAGCATCACTTGAGGTATTAGTGATAAGTACAGATTCCCCTCGGATCATTATGCTCCCGAATCAGAACCTGGAGGGTGGGCTCTGGAATCTGAATTTTAACAAACTCCCCATTCTAAATAAAACAAATCACTCCTCTCTCCACCATGCCCCCTTCAAACAAGGGCTCCGGCCAGCTAAAATAATAAAATTTGTACTTATCCTGGGACACCAAATTGCTCCCCAGGGAAAGCAGTTGGCAGATATTCCTGCTGACTGGTGGCGGCTGTGGCTACAGCAGTTATTTCCAGGCAATGGACAGTCTTTCCAGCCCAAATAAAACCTAAGCTTAGCATAACAGCAGTAGTTACTGTGCAATAGCGATGAACATTTTAATGTTATCATTCCCCAAAATCATATGGACCACTGAATGCCATCAGACCCAACAGCAAGCCAGCTGAGCTTTGATTTAGCCTCAAATACCATGTCGAAGTGGGTCAAAATCGTGTCACGGGGCTGGCTGCCATTTTGCTCTTTCTGGACACGATCCAACTTACTTTACCTCCAAGCACAGATGCTGGCCTTCACCCTTCCTCATTCACTTTGTTTTGATCCTCTTCTTCCTCAAGTGCTTTCCAAATTTAGTCCTGATGAACATACAGGGGTGTTAGAATAAACACATAACCCTTCAGAGCCTAACAGGAGAGTCCTACAGCCACTAAGAGGAACAAAAATCCATGTTTTCAGACTCCAGAGGGGGGAAAAATCAGTAAAAAGACTTATAAAATTTTAAAAAATTCACCATCTATCAGTTTGATTCCAAACAAAGCATGACTTTAAATGTTGCATTTATTCGCTGTGGACACTGGTAAATTCTGCCTTCTCCTGAGTCAGGGGGCTGCAGCCCAGGACACTGGGAGACCCTCTTCCCTCACTCACCCCTTCTCTTGCTGTCTGACCCACAAAGGGCCAGAAGCACACTTTCTCTGCATAGGAGGAAAACCTACTGGGGCATTTCTTCTTTACAACCGAATGCAAAGCTGCCTGCTGTGTAAATAGATGGAACTAAGAGACTAAGTGACACCATTCTCGATGCAAAAGACGTTAACCCTAAGTTTGCACAGCAATGCTCTGGAATTCTCAGAGGCTAAAAGAGGCCTGCAAAGCCCTCTGCAAAAGTAGAGCAACCTTTCCTACCAGTGAGCTCCAATTCCCTACACTTCAACCACCAACTCAGAGGGCACTCAGCGTCAGCAGGAAGGCAAGACTCCAGGTGGAGGGAATAATGGCGCTGGGTCAGGTAGATTCACTTTACCAAGAGAAATTGGTCAAATATGCTTGTGGTTCTTCTAATTGTGATGCTATTGCTCCTTGTCTAACCGTTAATAGCAAGAGACTCCCTCTTAAAGGTAATTGCTACATTTTGTCACTTGTTCATGTGGCTTGCACAGTTTGATATTTATGACTCTCCCATTTTTCATACAAATGGAAGTCCTAGGAGTCCGCCCTCACGGGCCTCTATCAGCCCTTCCGCTATCTTTCCTCAATGGCCACTTACTCCCTTTGAGGTAATAAATGGTCTCAATTACCTGGAAGAGATCACGCTGTAACCTGTTGTTTTCCAGTTTTTCTAACTGTATTGTCCCTACTCCCATCCTTTCTATTCTTTCTTCTAAGAATAAAGATCCCACTACATTTTAAGGGGGCAAGTAAAAGAGTGGGTTTGGCCCTCTTGGCACAGAGGCGTGCTAGCAAGACACAAGGGAGAGGAGGATGAGGGGAATTGCTCTTCCCCTCTCTTCTTCCCTGGGGAAGCTGACCAAGGTGTGTTTACACAGGTTGTTTGCTGACAGGCTGCTCACCCCACGCACTGGGCAGAACTGGGCTCAGTGCACATAAATGATAATGAATCCATTGAAGCCTTTTACACAATGATCCCCTAGTGGCAGGAAAGAGTTAATGTACCTCCCAAAGTGCTTAACTTACAACCTGGGAGAGACTTCACCCTGGGAAATGGGGCTCCACAAACCCAAACTTTGATGAGAGATGTCAGCAAGATAGAAAAGTAGAAAAAGGAGGGTAATTATTATTTTTTTTAATCAGGCATGACGACTTCGCTCTAGTGGGTATTAACTCAGTCATTTCTAGGAGGGCCGGGCCAGAAGATGAAAAAGGCAGAGGATGAAAGAAGAAAGATTCAGAGAAAAGCAAAAAAGACACAGAGGAAAAGACCGGAAAGAAGAAAGAGCAAGTGACAGGTATAGTATTTTTTATTTGTCCTGACTGCATTTGAAATTTCTGAGTTGCAAAAATATAATCCCCTGTGTCTCAGCGCCCCTCCAAGTAGTTGAAACAGTCACTGCCCGCCTCCCAGAGGAAGCTGATTTCTGGCTTTTATCAGCTACAGTAAACTCTGTTTTAGAATATATTTGTTACAGGTATCAGAATTCCCTCCCTAGAATTATATTTTAAGAATCTATATACCTCCATCGTTTACAAAGATACAATAAAAAAATCATGACTTTTTAAAAAATTTTCTGTGGGCTTAGACTTGTTTTCTATCTAATAAATGTGACTACCTAGATCCACATAAGACTTAACAAACTGGAAGCTCTTTGAGGGCAATAGTTTTCAGTTAGCTATAGTCTTTCTTTAAAAAATTTATTGAAGTATTTGTTTGATGATAAATATTATATTTTATCAATTTTAAGCAAAAAATAAAATGCTGTTTGATAATGAAACATTAAGCATCTATACCCCTTTGTTTACTTTTCAAATATACAGAATATCAAAATTATATCTATTCTAAAAATTTTTGCATATTCAGATATATGCCAAAAAGAAGAAAATTCTCACATAATTCCATCTACCAGACATAGCTATTCTTAACATTTTGGGGGTCTATGCACTACTTATTATATATCAATTAATTTTATTAAAATGAATTATTGCCTGCATACTATTTCAACACATGGTTTTTTAAAAAATTAACAACAGAAGAAAATGTGCTATATACATACAATGGAATTTTACTCAACCATAAAAAAGAACAAAATTATGTC